>JADDOH010011133.1:0-32593 GCA_016648135.1 Agrypnia vestita | reverse complement strand
TTCTCTGATTTCCGCTAGATGGCGGTAGTATGACCATTTTAATTCATATGCCAGGCCGTCTTGTAAATAAAAATGGAAGCAATTTTATTCTTGTAATTCAAATAAAATAATTTTTAGATCAAAACAAGAAACTCAAATAATTATTTCGTGCAACAATACGCGTCTGTGTTTATATTACGAACAAGTCTATCAATCCTGCATACAACAAAGAAATTATAATTAGTTTGAATAACCAGAACCGTATATATCTGTGTATAACAATTAAGAACACATTTAGATAATTAGAATAATTAAGAACCATAATAAATCAATGAAGGAAATTATTATTTTTTTTCAATTAATTCAGCAACATTGTAGATTGACATTTTATTTTTTTAGGACAATTTTTAATATAACACCTTGACGATAAAAAGGTATCTCCGAAACATGCACGTGAAAGTTATCAAATAATATAAGTAGATTTGTAAGAATACTATAATCAATAAATTTTTTGTGTAATTATTATCTGTAAAAATTTAGCTGAATTTAAAGATCCTTTTTTTTTTCAAATAAAGAAACCCTTTTTAATATCCATAAGACAAATATATAACAAGTGTGGATTTATTTAATTTACATTAACCTTAATTTAATTAAGATTAATTTATATTAATTTTTAATTATGAAACCAGACGCATAATTATTAAAATATTTTTCGCATTTGTATCATAATTGTACATAACCGAAAGAGAAAAGTATATATTATAAAACATCGGATTTATAATTTTTTTTATAAAATAAAATATATATCAAA
The DNA here is from genome assembly GCA_016648135.1 of Agrypnia vestita. Classification (NCBI taxonomy): domain Eukaryota; kingdom Metazoa; phylum Arthropoda; class Insecta; order Trichoptera; family Phryganeidae; genus Agrypnia; species Agrypnia vestita. Next base: position 31,803 of record JADDOH010011133.1, on the reverse strand, counting down.
TGTTCACATGGCAAAATCCGTGTAATATAATTCTTGTGTACCCCGTATACTAAAAGTTTTCGGTTTTATATCTTCTTTTCTTTTAGATTCATATATTCTCGTGTTTATATTTTCTACTAAATTGTTATCCGGTTTTTATATTTATTTTTACTTTTATATTTTTCTGCTATTATTATTAATTACTATTGCATAACTCGTAAGCGAAAATATTTGCCACTGAACAGATTTTATCTAGCGTGGGTTAATTATTAGTTTATATTAATATAAGAGATTAAATTAAAACCGAATTTTAAGCTATCATAAACCCTCCGTGGCGCGCGCTGAAATCTGTCGCGGTGATCTGCCCGTAATACAGGTGTATATTTTTGCATTTCGGGCGCCGTGCGAATCCGTTCGGCGTAGCTAACTGTCTTTTCGTACTAGCCCGAGCGCGAAGGTCGAACTTGTTAAACCTTAAACCCTCAAACGTCTCGGGTCTATTCACGAACTCACGCGGTCGGGCGAAACATGACCCGGAGGGTACTGTATGGAGAGCCGTGTCGTCGCGCGTTCTCCCATTACACAGCGCTCGCAAATCCCGATGGCCCAGTCCATGACAGTGGTATATTTGCGAAAAACAAATGCAATAATTAAAACCTTTCAAATGTGATTCGTTTGAATCTCAACTACATATTTGTTATACTGCGATTCGCAAATCCCGACGGCCTAGGCCGTGACAGTGGCATACTTGCGAGAAAACAAATGCAATAATTAAAACCTTTCAAACGTGAATCGTTTGAATCTTAACTACATATTTGTTATACTGCGATCCGCAAATCCCGATGGTCTTTTTTAGATTGTGACGGTGGCATACTTGTGAGATCGCATTCAAATATATTCTCTTCATACAATTATTAAAAATATTTTTCAAATGTGAATCGTTTGAATTCAAACCACATAAAATGAATGAGATATGAAATAAATCACATATTCTATAAAATGGAGCAATACTTTTACAAAGAAACAGGCATTCCAAAATCGAACTAATATATCACAAGGACCAAAATTACTACAATAATTTTCGTTCACAAAATATTAAATAATAAAAATGCCAACTGTCTATATGACAAACAACCTAAAGAAATTTCTAATACCTAGTATCACGTTTGTCTACAAATCTCAGTACGTGGTTCACGTAAATGCTCAATCTTTTTTCGTTGATGTCGCGGACCGTGGTCCGCAATTGTTTAAATAAAACCGCTTTTATAATCAAATATTTTCTTTCATTTATAATATTAACTAAACCAAATTGATGTTATTACTATGCAAATGAGTCCAACGAATACGCTCCTGTCTGGTCACCGGCACCACTGTGATGATCCCGGTAGCCAGTAGGGTATCCTAATCAAATCGAGCGGACTGTATTTAATGTCGAAATGATGTTCAATTAATATTATTAAGCATTTTATTGTATTTCAATAAAAATCGTTCTCCTGGTCACGGTAAGCACTATGATGACCCAGGTAGATAGAGGGGTCTTCCAAATTATTAAAGTTTTCTAGATGTTCAAAAGATTAATTCAGTATTAGGATATACTATAAAACGTAGCAGGATAATTTCCGCGAGTTGAAATTTAATTTTAGCTATTACGTTCAATTGATTTGCCAACTCCTGGCCGCGGCTAACAATGTGATGAATCCTATGGGGTGACCCGTCAAAAATACGTCGTGGAAAATAATATTAAATAATATAAATTTCATTGCAATGAATAAAGTCATTTGCCGTATGATGTTAGCGAAAATAGTTGTATGGCGCGGGTGGCAACGGCCGAGGTCGACAGATACGCTGTAACTATAAAAGGATCGCGGAATAAAATATTATACCTTCTTGAAATATTATAAATAATGTATCCTATACAATATTAATGCTCTGCCAGTGCTAACTATACATTTACTGAAAATAATTATTAACTGAAAATTTCGCTTTTGAATGCAAAATTAACTAAAAATATTAACTAAAATATTTCTAACATCTTGGGTTCGCATACTATATTGAAAATACCTAATGCCCTTTGCATTTACTAAGTATATTACCTAAATAGCCACAGCTATACCATCCTGTCCGTCAGGGACTAAACATAAAACATAGTTATATTTCTAAAAGTGCTACCTCTTACGCGACAAAAATACCTATTGCAGTCGGGCTATGAATATGAACTATTTCCGCCTCATAATGGCGCCTGGAACCAATACTAAAAACCTCACTAGGAATAATAAATGCGACTAAATCTCGATAAATACAATATATACTATTCGTAATACGTCGTTGAATTGGCACATGAATCGTCTAATGGATGAAGGACCCCGTTGTGTATCGTAATAACTTCAAATTCTTTTATAGGAGCAGTGTGGAAACAATTGCATAATATTACGTAATAAAAACATCTAACGAACCTAATAATCTATACATTTATGTTACAATAAAATACGTTCACCAGAAGAATTCGTGTATTAGAAATAAAACATATCCGTTTGGAAACAACCCAATAAAATCAATCGAACGGCATAAAGAGGAGAAATTCACATATTAAATAACACTGAAATTAATAATTTTAAACACTTTATATTAACATATTCTTACCTTGAATGGTGTTGTCTCAGACGTGTATGAACCTGTTCATATTAATTCCGTGGGAAAATAATACATATATTTGCTATCTACGAAATACCACATTTTTGAAGTGAAACTTCTTTATGAATAAATAGATAAGGTCTCGGGGATGGTTTATTCGAAAGGATTCTACAACAGCCCGTGAGTTTATATGAAATAATAGTTTCTTTGAATGCTAATTTTGGTTTTTTTAAACCCTCAGCATCTCTGCTGAGAGGGGTAGAGGCCCCGCGCCCGCCTAAACCCGGTGGCCGACTTCCTAAGTGACTAAACGGCCCCCCTTGTTCCTCCGGAACTTACTGCATCCCGAGACTCTATCTCTTCTTTACGAGATGTGATCCTGTGACGCCTCTCTTTTAGGCTTATGATTGAGATGTACGTACTCTTTTGGTACGAGTTTCTGATGATGGGTGTTGTCTTGAGGCGCCTTTCTTTTAGGCCGGTGTTTGAAGAATCATGTACTCTTTTGGTACGAATTGATGACGACATTAGCCTCCTTTGCGGGCATAGTCAGCGATGTTACAAATTATTGTGCAATCTCATTATGCCTTTTCAGAGCGGCGTCCCACGATTCTGCATCTTGAAACATTTACTTTGGACAAATGTTAGAGTGTTAGTAACATATTTATAATATCCCAGCTATTCCATATGAGTGAATGATTTTTATATTTATTCTGGCCCTGTCTTTCTTACAGAGGACGAAATAGAAGTTAACGTTTTCTATCAAGGTTTTACAGCATTCAAGCATGGAAATCCTTCCAAAGACAAAGGGAACCTTTTTGTTGGTTTAAGTAGTTTGCGCCAGATGAGGTTAGGTGGTCGGTTTATTGACGACCCCGAGCAACAAGGAGGACCCCGCCTTTAAGGGGCCCTGCAGGGGCTTGTGCGGGTTCCACGCCCAAGTGCCGGCAATCATCCACCCCTCAGCCAGCTAGGCTAACACAAACCAGATATCCCCAATCTTTAGTTAGATCTCCCCATTCTGTCCTTTACTCGTCATTCTGAAGCCGCTTATTAAGCTGAATATACCGAGGTACTCGATTCATAAAGAGTTAGTTGTAGACCGAGTGTAATGATTGCGCAATACCTACGCAATACAGTAATTATTATAAAGCTACTAAGTAATTCATATAGAACTCCGTGTATTCAATTTTCAGCATAAACTGTATGAAATTCGCTTTGCATAAAAATACATCCGTTTGGAACGGAATTCTCGTACGATTTGAACCAATATCACACAAGCAATCGTGATATTTAATTACACATAATTATTCCGAACTCAAATATTCCCAAAATAAATACATTTCGATAGTGAAAATAATTAATCGATAGATAATATAAATGTGTTCCTTAGCTGTTACACAGTGGCGGTATGATCCTCTCTGGTACTGATGAATGGTAGATTCCTCCATACGTCCGGGCAGCAACTCCGTCCGCAAATGATGTTCTGGAACTCAGGGCTCCGTCGGTAGTCTGTTGGGCAGCGCTCCCGCTCGCAAGTCTGGTCTCGAACTGAAGGGGCTGAGTACATCGCGTTCGCTCCTTTTATAGTCACGATTTCACCATACCTCTGAAATCCACGCTAGTGCAGTGACTCATCCTATGCCCGATGACCTCACCGCCGGCGCTCGCCATTGGCCGGATTCAGCCATCAGGACGGTCGCCTCCGGCTCAACCCGTCGAAGGCAAAGCGCGCCTGTGATTGGTCCGTTTCGTTAAAATAATAGTTAAGCACCCGCTACACGCGAGACTTACTGTTCTGATTCATAAATAATAAAGGCTCGTTCGCACCTACTCACAAGGTCGAGTCTATTAGGATTGGCAAACGATATTAATTTAACACAGAATTATATCTAAGAAATATTACTTGTATAGCTGAATATTCAATATTTTGTTAGCTTCTTGTAATACATAGAATCTTAAGAAGAAATATATCAGGCTTTTACTTTTAAACGATTCCAAACAGAAGAAATATATTTTTGATGTCCATACTTGACTTTTTTGAATATTATTATTTTAAGATTTTCTAAATTTATTAAATCTATCTCTATGTCGACCATCACAGTACTTTAGTGCATAAAGTAAAAATGTCATTTTTTAGTTAATAATGCAGTTTTATTCAGTATTTTTCGGTTTAATTAGTCCTTTAACAAAGTAACTAAAAAAATACGAAATGCGTTTTAATTGAGTAAGGATGAAAACCATTAATCTAAAATCATAGATTAGTGCATTTACAGCATTAATCTAAAATCATTATTGTAGCATCCCGAAATTTTTAAAAATCTATGGCTACAGTGTATTCACTGTAGTTATTTATTGGATGTTGCAACCTAAATCCGTGTGAAATTTTTAACATCAAACGCTGATATCTCGAAACTTTACTTTTTGACACTCTCTCTCTCACACACTCACACCATGACTCTAGAGTACTCATGGTGTGATATATAAAATAAGTGTATGTGGTGTTTTTCCATAGAAGACTATTTCTAGAATTCTCAGAATAATAACTGTCGTGTGATGTAATTTCCTGAGTTACTGTTTTAACGACAAAATCTCTCGTTAATTTCCAGCAAAACCTTAAATGAATCTATCTCACTAACCCGATCTCTGTAATTGTCAATCTGGATGAAATATTCCCTAGTATTGTAGATTATCGGCGTACGGCGGTCGTGTATCCGCTGTATCTTTGTAATAACGTCACTTCTCCTACCATAAGTCGCCATTTGGAGTTCCTATCTTATGGCCGCATAAAAACTGGCAAGAAAAATCAAGAAAAAGTTGCAAGCACAGCGTTTTTCGGGGTAAGTTTTGGAGTAGGGTGATAATGAAATAATTTTATATATATAATTTAAGTCAATTTTAAATTATGAAGTGTACATAGAAAAAAATATAAACAAATACAAGGGAAAAACTTATAAAGAACTTATTTGTAAACAAATTTAAAAAAATTACTATTTGCAAAAAGAGATTGGTTAATAAAAATATTTAATTTGGTATTAATACTTTTTCTTATTTCTGAAATTTTTAATTTATCCAATTATCTAATAATTATTCTTCTGTAAAATTTCTAAGCCTTCGTAAATATACAAAAATTTCGTTGTTATAAAAAGATGATTAGTAAATTCTGAATAGTTATTGCTATCTTAACATCTTAAGTGCTCCATTATTCTAATATTATAAATACTACGAGTTTTTTTTCTTCTTAAAATAAAACAAATGTTGGTAAACAAAATATTTAAAATAAAATGTTTAAATAGTAAAAACTTTCTCTCATCCTGTTTATTTAATATATTATCTATTAATTAAGTTATATTACAATTGATTGCATTTTTTTATAATATTAAATTCAATTTTGAAGTTATCGACACATAAGGGAATATTATCCAATATAATATGCATAAAATCAAAGGCTGTTTTTTGATTATTTTGAGAGACCGGATGATTATTGCCCCCGAAAAATGTAGATTATCCAATAAATAGTGGTTTCATTGACGTTGCTCTCTTTCTATTGACTTAAATAATATTACCACAAAGATATTTTAATTTTTTCTATTATTAAAGAAACTTAAAATTACGTGAACGATTACATAATTAAGAGAATTGAGCGATGAGCAATGAGCACGAAACATGAAAATATGCACAAGTGAACGTGGAAAAAGTGTTATTCTATGACAAAATAGCGTACCAATCAATCCTTTTTGCTTAACTAAAGGAGAATTCGGCACGATGTTAAGTAAGCTAGTTGATGATTGATGTACACTTTGAATATAATTCATTAATTGATATGTTTGCTTAAATTCGACAGTGTCAAGAAATAATTTATCATAGTGTCAGTTAGGAATAATACGTATCGTCAGCCAGCGAATAATATATTCAGTGCGGATTCGTTGTGCACACAAAATGTGGAACTAGAATTTCAGCAAATATTTCTTTAATGGATGCTGTGGCTGGGAAGGGTTGATAGGCGAGGATGAGATTAAGGGCGTGTTCAAAAGGAGAGGTGCTACGAACGGAAGTGTAGGCGGAAATACGGATTAAGAAATTTTCCAAGCGCAGTTCTAGATTTGTACAAATGCTAAATGTAAGTATGAGTGTTTGAATATACCTTTGTTGAAATCAAGATGGTCTTATAAATTCAAGGTGTCAGTTCAAAATGTTACGTCATTACTTGATTTGATTTATGTTTTGTAGTTGATTAATAAGAAAAAATATATTATTAAAAACCATTTCGAAATTCCCAAATTTCAACATCTTCCAAATTGGTCCATCACGACTGAGGTCGTGATCTTCATCATCTCCTATCCACTTGATTTTTCTTCTCCATATTTCCCCTGAATCCTGCAGATCTTATCGCTGTCACCAAAAATGTGGCTGTGGCTTTTTACACTTCCTCGGTCCAACGAGTGAGGGATCTTCCTCTTCTTCTTTGACCTTCGATGTGGCCCACCGCAAAAAGCTTCTTCCGGTTATCTATCTTCTATTCTAGAAAAATGTCCAAAAAATTGGAGAATTCATCTCAGTCAAGTGGTTGAGATTTTTTCCTTGATTTTGAGTTCTTGTAGTATTGACATTTGTGTGTTTCGCTGACCATGGTGTATGCAACATATGTCTCCAGCAGTACATCTTCAAAGACATTAATTACAAATATTTAAATTTTAAATGAAAATTGATTGGACAAAAAGTTTAAATTTGATTTAAAAATGGACGCTGTTCTAAACTGGTACGCATTAAGGGGAAGTACCTACCTACAAAGCGCGAAAAAAGGCGATTTTTGTGATTTTTTCAAAGAATGTATAAATTATGGTATTGTTATAATTTCTACATGAAAGTACATATATTTAAGAATGTCAATTTTTTAAATTAAAAATATTCAACATTGGCGGAAAATTCTTGGGTTCTGTCGACTGCCGAAAAAAGGTCCTCCGCGGTGACCGCTCTTATTTCATCTGTCACCATCAGAATAAAAAAAAAACAAAAAGAATATCAAAATTGACACTTTAATTTAGTCTTTGACGTAGGAATTTTTGAAAATATAGATTATGGACAAAATGGTGGGCGTTTGAATGTAAAATTGCGTTTTTAGGGAAAAATTCAGATTTATTATGCCGATAAAAAAAATCCTACGATAAAGACTAGATAATCATGTAGAGAATAACCACTAGAAATTTCAAGTTGATCGATTCAGTGGTTACCGAGATATTTTGATTACCAATTTTCAAAACATGATTTTGAGTAAAGCGCTTTTGAATATTAGCAATTAATTTTAAAACATACATAAAATCATCGATTCCAGGACATAATATAAGTCCTTCACCTAACTAAGAATTCACATATCATCAAGCACTCTTCACAAACGTAATAGAAATAGGTCTAAAGTTTCTATTATGAAAGAGCAGGATTGGCAGCTATTTGCGTGTTGCGCGGCGCCGCGCGCCTTGTGGCGCGCTGCGTAGTCAACAAAGGAATGCCACTATTATCAGCTATAAATTTGTTATTTTTTTTTAATTTGCTTGAAATTTTCACCGGACATTTTTAAGACCTCAAGCTTTAAGGAAATGCAAAAAAATAAAAATCGATTTTTTCAATATGGATAAATAGGTATTCCCTTATGAGAGGCACTAGAAAAAATGAAATTCTGAAAACAGAGGACTAGATGCTAGGGATGAAATTGACTTAATTGGACTGCAATAAGCTAATAAAGAAACATAATTAGAACGTTTCTCACGAAATATTTTTTTTTATTTTTCGTTCAATTTTATTATTGAGAAATCAAATTGTAATGCTCAGCATTTGCCAAACAGTTTCACGGTGCTGATTTTACTTTTAAATAGTATTAAAAAAACAATAATACATGTTGCCTACAAGAATCTAAATAAAAATATAACCAAAATCAACTCCACACTACAAAGATTGTAATAAAATATAATTGCGTGAGTGTGTCTGTCTCGTCTCTTGTCTCGAGTCTTCTCTCACATTACTTTTTATGACTTTCAGTGAGATTTGTGTACGACGTGACGCGATGTTAAGTAAGTTATTGTTAATTTATTAAGTGTTCTTGACATAACACATTTATTCGTCCTTTCATTCATTGATTCATCACTGTATGTATCACATGATTGCGGGCGGCACTTTCCGTACCACAATAATAATAATAATATTTGGAAAATTTTATAGCGCCGTTTTCGCGAATACTCACTTCAAGGGCGCTTTACACAGGAAAACTATCTTACAAAACAACTTACTGCTAAAAAAAACTTATTTATTAGGTGGCATGCAAGAAATGGAATTAAAGTTTAGTACTATAATAGTTGGGAGTGCCTGAAAGAATTGGGTGTTCGGCCGGTACTTGTATTGTTTACACCTTCGTATTGTTGCTCCGAAAACAAAAACAAAAATATCGTACTTTCAGTCAGACTTCCTACTAAAATATCGTTTCCAATGAAAAAAAAAAACTAAGCGGTGGAAATAATATACATTGTGTAACTATACCGTCCAATAATAATATTGAAAGAAGAAAACCAACAGAAATTTTGAGGTTAGTTCATTATTCCAACGGAAAACATGCACAGTTAGGTTGACATTACCAACCAAACCGACAATTGCAATAGATGCATCTGATTAGTAGCAAGCATAATTATATTAATATCGAGCTGTTTGTATCCGGCACCGCTCGGCTTAAGGATTTATTTAAAAATTTATATATTATAAAAACATTAACATTTAGTTAAAAAAAAGTATGTGGGGGGACACAAATTTGGATCAGATCAGCAAACGGTATAGGTTTGTCAGAAAATGACGGGGTGGGGTAAAAGGGAAGGGGGAAAGGCTATCTTTGTTACCCGCTGGGTCTTGAAGAATAGATATGCAAAATTTGGGTCAAACGGCAAAAAATTTGTACTCAAAATATATCAAGGGGAGGGTTGGGATAAAGGGTGAGGGGGTTAATGTCGCCTTTGTTACCCGCCGAGTCCTAGAAAATAAATATGCTACATTTGGGTCAGATTGGTCAAACAGTCAAACAAGAAACAGATGGGTGTAGATTTTTACAGAAAATATATCAGGGGAGTGGGTGGGGAAAGGGAGAGGGGGTAAATGTCGCCTGTGTTATCTGTGGGCTTCTGTATCATAAGTATGCAAAATTTGGGTCAAATCGGTCAAATGGTGTAGATTTATATACAAATATATCAGGGGGAGGAGAAGGGTAAAGGGAGGTGAGCGAAATGTCGCTTATGTCATCCGCCGGGTCCTTGAGAACAAGTAAGCAAAAAATTGAGTCCGATCGGTGGAACGGTACAGATTTTGATTGAATATATATCAGGAGAGGAAGCGGGTTAGAGAAGGGAGGAAGAGGGGTAGAAAATGTTGCATATGTTACCGGTGGGGTCCAAAAGAATACGTTTAAAAATTTTGAGTCCGATCGGTCGAACGGTACAGATTTGGGGTAAAAGGGGTGAAGGGAAATGTCTACCGCTACCCGTCGGGTCTTAAAACATAAGTATGCAAAATTTGAGTGGAATCGGACAAACGGTGGAGATTTGTATAAAAAAAATAATTTCACCACAAAATAATTTTACTCTTTTTGAAGAAGCTATTTATTAATTGTTTTGATAAAACCTAATTGAATAACGGCAATCATTGATTTTAAAATACCTGTAGCGGAAGATCGCAAATGATTTGAAAATTGACTCTTGGAATACACAGAAAAACTTTAAGCATGTTAGTAAATTTGAAATTGGTAAAAGTGCCGTATCTCGAAAATATTCAAATCAATACGAATGTCTTACAAATTTAAGAATCATATTTGATGCGTGCAAAGCAAATAAAATAGAAGAAGCGTTGATATGAAGTTATATACCTACAGAAATCGTAGAAAACAACAAAACGGATCGCGGCAAGAATTTTAAATCGTCATTTTCATATGATTAAATTAAATAAATAAAATTAATATTTGTTTCCCAGAATCTAAAGTAATGCATACCAGTGCATCTCATTCGAGCGACTATGAGCGGAATGAATAGTTATGATGCGTGTTGGTATTAATATGTATTCCATTTTTCATCTGTTCTAGAATTATATTATATATATATATATATATATATATACACATATCAACAACAATAGACTGTTTCACTAAGTATATAGTACGATTATATCACAAAGATATCACCCTGATGGAGAGAAATCAGTCAAGGTTTCAGGCTGCAGAGATAAGATACCTAAGAGGTGTTAAGAGATCAATAAGAAATTTTGTCATCCAAAAAGATCTTGGAATGAACCCTCTGCTGCTTCAAAAATAAAATTTTAAGTTAAAGTGGTATCTTACGTATAGGAAAAGAAAATGGGAAAAAGGGTCCAGGAGAACATGGAAAAATTAAGAAGAAAGATTAAATTCCCAATAGCCCAAAATTACGGACACAGTACATGACGGAGAGCAATAGAAGAGCGCTTTCCAAATATTAGAATAAATTGGAAGAAAAAGAAGAAGGTATGTTTATAAAATCGTTTTAAAAATATATATATGATACTTTATACAAAATAAAAATATTTACGAATTCAGCACACGCTTTAAACACCGTGTGTCTGGGTTTAACTTTTAAACTTCCTAGAAAGTGTTAGGTAAAGTATGGCACCAGCATGCTATGACGTATTTCACATAAGCCAGAAACGACGACTATAGTCGTTCTTCACGGATTCTGATCCCTCTGAACGACTTTTGCAGCCATCAATTCATAAAGGGTTCAAGGAAATTGTGATGAGACAGACTTGACATCCCTGAAATATTACGACATAAAACTGAAACTAAGAAAATACCAAAAACCGGCAAAGCATCATATTATGGCATTGAAGAACACTTTCGCTTTAATTTTTTTTTAAATATCGTATAATTTTTTTTCTCAAATATATTATTATATTTGTCGTATTATTTTTAAAATAAAAAAAAGTTATTTAAAAATATTAAATAAATTTTTATAACTTTGAAGATTCTTAATGAAGATCCTATTTCAAATTAATGACTCCTTAGCCTGAGCCCGGCCAAGGTTCGAAAAACAACATCGGATACCATGTTTTGGAAGACAACAAGATGCAAATTTTCGGTTGCGTTACACCATGTGTGGTGTCTGTATCATAATTAATATATATTTTTTTACAAATTATCTTTAATTATAAAGACTGTTTTCTGTTTTAACACGATGAATATTCCACAGAATACCGTGGGTAAAAAAACAGAGTAAAAATACATTGAAATAAAGAAAAAATTGTAGATAGGTTTCGCTGTATTAAATTCAATCCAAAATCTCAAAAATACGATGTTTTATTCTTTATTATATCAAAATATTACTTTATTAAATGAAATAAGTTTTATGAATTTATCTACATATGTTAGAACTTTTTTTGGCACACTTGAAAAATGTACGTAGGTATACATCTTGCTGTGTTGTATACAATATAAACTAGAATTTCCTTCAACGACAGTTTTTCGTCAACGAATAAACAATGTAAAATATACATTTAAATCGTAGCCACGTACCGTATTGCATATTGCTTGTATTAAAAAGAGAAAATGAAACAGTAAGTTCATATTTTTTAATTTTTTGTAGTTACTTGTCATTACATGTACATTGTACATTACTTGTTCCGAAGAAGGGAGCTTAGCTCCTGAAACATTTTGATTTAATAAAATTATCTGTGGTATAACCGAAGTGTTTAAGTTTTTATTTATGAAGTAAGCACATAATTCAATCACCGTAATAACACCTTTTGAATCGTGTTGATTTGTGTTGAACCGTGTCGAAAGGAAACGAATTGAATTAGATCAGAATTACATTTTTAAAACAACACATTCAAAAGAAATATAAATATCAATTACAATTCAACGAGCATATGTAGTTTTTAAAACAGAATGTTGTTAATATCAGCGCCCGTATGCAATTTTCATAACGCCATTATTAAACTTGATGTCGTCATTTATGAGAATCGCTACTGGTTAAACATTCCTCGGAAAACCGCCATCTTAGCTTTTGTTTGGTGAATCATGATTAAATGGTATGAAAAAATATATATAATAGAAGCTTAGCTTCAAAAATCATAATGAAGTTAAGTCCGAAAAGTTTGGTACAAAATTACTGTTTCTTATTGAATCCTTTTCGTTCTCTCGTTTTGAAATAAACATGTTATTGTTCGCTGTAATTGACGTAACGGGTCACACTAGCGGTCAAATTTCAATAAAATTGCACATTTCATTGTACATACGTTGTGATTATTTATTGTTCGATTGAGTTTGCTATCATTAGACCTTCTTTTTCTTCGTCACTTCTTTCCTTGGAACCAAAACGCTTTCCTAGAACAACCTCAAGTTAGAAAAAAAAATTTTGTTCCCTAACTTTTTTCCAGCGTTATATAAAAAAAATAAAAAAAGGGGTTTATCTGGTGTATTTTTATTTTTTAATCATCTTTGTATTACAAAGATAAAATTCTTAGATCAAGACAAATATTGCGTGGTAATTTTTTATAAGACAGGATAAAATACATATATTCTCCTTTTACTTCTAGTTAACTACCTCCTCAAACAAAAAAAATATGTAGGTATCGCATAAAATTATATCCTTCCACAATTTTGTTAATTGCATTCCAGGCTCCTGAGTTAAATATAGTCACCCAACCCTAACTCATGTAAACAGATTTTTCAGGTTTGTGTTTTCTGGGGTATTATGCCGTGTTATTACGACCTTTCCGGCCCAACCGGAAAGATTCAGAAGATTCTGAGTGACCGTGAAAACCTAAGAACATTCGTAAACAGATTTGTTTCGTTCATAACTAATTACTTTTAAAGAGCTATGGAAAAAAAACACCACCCCACCTAATTTCAAACTATTACTAAATCTGAATTACGTGCGACGCCAGGTAGAACTCTTAGTAACTTTATTTAAAAATTAAAAACAAACATATAAATATGTATATAAAACATTGTCATTATTATCTTATTAAAATATATTTTTGGTCTCGATGTCGACCAAAGGACAGTGAACCAGAAATTAAAAAAAGATAATTTTGCGTTGCAATTATCAAATAACTCCAGTAAGCCGATTTACAAAATTTTTCAGTTTTGGAAATATTTCATGTCTACTTAATATATTGCAAAACATTGCATTATAATAAATTGGAGTTTAAACCCAGTGGCGCAGTCTAAACCAAACGTAATGGGTACGTACGGCTCGGAATAATTGCGCATCTAAAGCTCTGTGGATCATCCCGTTGATTTGTTTTCATTATTACACCATAGAATTGCTGTGCAGTCTGGCATACGAATATAATATATTTATCTGTAATAAACAAAGAAAATAAATAATGAAGTAAAAATACCTAGATCTTGCTAAACTTTATTTTATTTCAGAAATTTTTATTTGCAACAATGGATGACTTCTACATCAACGTTTTACTTTACACAATTTTATTTTTCATTATGATCTTCAGACATTTTTTGAATTTATAAAAAATTAATTAGTATAAAACCGCCTTTTGGCTTTTATTTTTTAATGAATAAATATATTCATAAACAACGTCAGTTTCATCGTAAGGAAAGTATTTTTGAATTGTTAAAATTAAAATTTTGGAGATATTTAACTAGCATGATATATATTTTTTTTCCATATTTATATATATTTTTGTATGTGATTCATCTAAAAATATGTTTTTAATACCTACATATCTTTGTCTTCAGTTTTATTAATCTACTTAAGGTAAAATAATTTTATAATTCTGCAATATTTTTTTACCATTGGCTACCACGAATTCGAAAAACTGGTAGCGTGTTCTATTAAGAATATTGTATTTTATGTAGGTAGGTACTCTTAATCTATTTAAAACAGTTAACCATATAAATATGTTTGATTAAATTTATGCATTCTCCGATCTCTCTCCCGACAACAATTTTTTTGAGTAAGCAAATAATGTACAATATAATTTATAACAGAATATTTATGTTTATATAAAGAAATACATAAATAAGTTAATAATTGACGAATTAAACAATAAATAATTAATTAATAAAATAATATATGTAAGCTTTTATATAAGAACAACACAATTCGCTCGAAAAAATAAACAAAAATATCACATTTCAGGAAACACCTGGACTACAAACAATGGAAAAATTTTGATATTTTGACATACATGTAAGACCCTGACGGTGGAACGGTATTTCCGAAACATGTAGGTGAAATACTAATATAAAAGTAGATATATACAAATAAAATAATCAATATTTTTTTTCGAAGTATTTGAGAATTCTACAATATTACGTTTTGAATAACCATTTATCTATTCCACGTTCCCGGTTCTGGTTACACAAAATACATCCTCTACATTTTTAAGGGTTTGCAAATGGCCGAATAAATCACATTACAAAACAAAATGGCGAATTTACAGGGTTATGCATTCATATAATCTTATAAGAGGAACCCGATACCTTCGTGGGATGTCATATAAAATGGATTTATCATCATTGATCTAAAGCCATAACGCTTTTACGATGGCTTCCGCCGAGGTACATGTAGCAATAAATGGTATAAAACGCTAGAAGGAAGTTGAAGAAATGACAAAGGGGAAGTTTATTCTACACGCAAACCACGAAGGCTACATCTTAAACAACATCTTAAAGCACATTTTTAAAATGAAGGTTCGATGAGAAATTTAACGATATTTTTAAGATCAACCTTAAAAGCATTCGGTACTACATAGCTTTGGCGTGGACTTGATAGGTTGCCAATAGCCATAGATAAATAATTGTTAATATTGCAAGAATTAAAATAATGTTTTACTCAAGTTATATTATATATGTCTCACAGAGACGAAATTATATTTTTTATGGGAAAGTAGGTATGGAAGTCTTTGGGTGTTCATAGGACTCAAGCCGTGCATACGAGGCACCCCATCTATACCCGTAAACACCAGCACAACGAAACAATGTGCCTCGTAACGTCCGTAATTTCATTCGGATGCACAATTAGAAAAGCGAAAATAAACTGCCGGAGATGGGGCTTGAACCCCGGGCCAGCAAACCCCAACCGACCGCCTCTCCGTGGACTGCCAAAAAGAGGCTCGTTCGGAGAGTTTGTTACAATTTTTCCCCCCGATAACACTAGGCCTTCCTATCTTCGTGAGTCAAGGCCACGGTAACTGCATTTTCTCGGCATTCTTCACGGTGCATGGATGCAGGATTTTCTCCTGTTCGGCGTACTTATAGTTAACGCAAATAATATTTTGAATCTGTTCTATCATGTTGATGTATTTATTTTGGTATAGACTGCAAACTGCCATACCGTATTCCAATTTTGATCGGATTATGAAATTGTACATTTGCTCGATGCATTTCCGATTCAAAAATGTTTTTGATAGATGTGGTATAGTAGCTTTGAACGGGTAATTGCAAGTAATTGATTTATAAACTCCATCATGTAGTGATTAATTTTTTAAATAATTTGTAGTTTTCATTCGTAATTCTATACACAAACTTTAAAATAATCTTATAATATAATGTTTGTATGAATATATAAAAAAGTAATAATCATTTGAGCCACCATATTTCATTATCAACAAGACCGATGGTGGAGATAATATGTGAATTTAATGTCTAAACTGTATCGAACAATTTTATTAGTAAATTTGAAATACCACGTATACTGGCCGATCCAGTCAAAGTGACGACGTCTGCAGTATGCAGATTCAGAGTCGGAAATGATCTGTTAGAATCCCTTGAAGTGTCCAACGGGCTGAGTCAACTTCGGAACTTGTGATAGCAAGAGCAAAATTCGATTCTGTTTTGGTACATATGGATGATGTCAAATATATTATAGCAAAGACTATACTAAATACACTCGTGAATCCTTAAAAATTTTGATCTGAACTGGTAAATTAGCAGAAAATTACTGTCCTACAATTGAAAAGATTTGTGTAAGTGAGAAGGTGGTACATAAATCATATGTTATTCGTGATGTGGTAATGTTTTTCTATAATTAAGAATGGTTAGTGTTAAATTTATTATACACTGACCCTCTGTGTACTAATAAAGTATGTATATTATTTTATGTCCTCTCATACCAGCATACATTTGCTGATTGGGGACTTTTTTAATATAATCCATATATATATATTAAGGTAAGGTAAGGTTAATTCGTACAAAAAAGGCATGTATTTGTAAATTTTTTGTGACGACAAAGTTAAAATCTCTTTATTAAAACTAATAGTACGTTAAAGTATGACATTTAAAGAATATTGTTTAAAATTTTCAAGACGAAATATTAAAAAATACGGCAATGGCAGCAATTATTCGGACGTATCTCGGAAAAAAGTAGAATTGCGGTGTCCATCATAACTTGGTGCTAGATAATCTGAAATCAAAAAATTAAAGTTCATTCGTTAGATAATAAATAGGTTTTGCCAGGTAACGTAGGGAGGGTTTTTTGAAATTTCAATTTTTCAATTTTTTGGAACACTTTGAAGGGAAAAACGCGATTTTTTGCGAAAAATATCGACTAATTTGTTATTAAAAAATAAAAATTAATAACAAATTTGAAAAAAAGTCTCCAGCGTTACCTTGTAAATTACGTACAGAAATAGTGTTCAAAATTTCAAAAGGATCGGTGGAGTAGTTTTGAAGTTATGATGGACACCGACATTGAAAACGTGAGATGTGGGGAAAACGCTTTAAAGTTTTGCACACTGTAAAATTCAAAATAAAACTCAACACTTATTTTATACTTACACATAATCGTCGATACCATGTTCACACAGCAAAGAGCTTTCATCATCGGCATCTTTTTGTCCTTGTATACGCAAAACTCTTCCAATACAAATAGCACGTCCGGTAGTCCTCAGGTGAGCGCGTCTCTTAGCTGCCCGAGCAGGTATAGAAAATCAGCAAATGTATGTTGGTATGAGAGGACATAAAACAATATACATACTTTATTACGCTCACACAGACGGTCTGTGTATAATAAATTTAACACTAACCATTTTTAATTATAGAAAAACATTACCACATTACAAATAACATATGATTTATCTACTATCTTCTCACTTATACAAATCTTTTCAATTGTAGGACAGTAATTTTCTGCTAATTTACCAGATCAGATCAAAATTCTTAAGGATTCACGAGTGTATTTAGTATGGTGTTTGCTATAACATATTCGACATCATCCGTATATATTATATTGATTTACTGATTTTCCTGTTCCCATAATTAATTTTAATCAGAAAAACTATAGTCGTCTGTGATTTCACCCATTTGAATATCCGTCGTCGCGTATTCAGTTTCAATTCCTTTTGAATGTCTGCAAATATTTTCCGATTTGCTGATAAGTTATTTTATCAACTTTTTCCATAACGTATCATTATATATTTATATAATTTTTCGAGAATTTTTTATTTTTTATATACATTTAAAACTATCTCTTTTGCTTGACCTGAAAGCGATTTCCTCTTTCCTAACTTAAACATATTCGTGATTTTGTTGACACCGTATCTTTAAGCAAAAAAATATTAAACAATGCTCCGCTCGCCAGTCAGGTGTTACTAAAGCGGCCAATGAAGTTGATTTAAGAAACGAATACCACTTTATACACAATTTACGTGTTACAGAGGGTATTACTCACAATTATGCAGGTAACTTTCATAAAATGAATGGACTCTAACATAGGCGACATTTCACTTACCCCTTTATCCCTTCCTCTCCTCCTGATATATTTTCGATGCAAATCTGTACCATTTGACTGATCGGACTCAAATTTTGCATACTTATTCTTTAGGACTCGGCAGGTAACAATGGTGATATTTTCCCCCTCCCCCTTTACACCGTTCGACCGATCTGACCCAAATTTTTCATATTTATTCTATAGGATTCGGCGGGTAACAAAAAGAAATTTTCCCCCTCCAATTTTACCCCACCCCCTCCCCTGATATATTTTTTGTTCTAATCTACACCGTTTGCCGATTTGAAATTTTGCATAGTTATTCGTTAGAATCTAGCAGGCAAACGACATTTCCTCCTGGACATCCCATTCATCCCAGCCTAGATTGAGTGCAAACATTGTTTTTATTAGAGACTTTGCAAAACAATGGAATCTTTGTTTCCCCACCAAACTCATTTTTAACTTAATCCTTAACCCGTACAACGCCGGGTATAAACAGCAAGTTAAAAATAAGATTGTACAGCCGATTTTTGGGCTTGAGAAAAAGAATCCGATATTTTGCTGTTATTGAGATACGCAGATAATGTGATCGCTCTTATTATGGCAGCTGTTAAAAAATCTTTTCTCCTTTGTGTAATGTTTTATAAAAACGAGTATTTAATTTTTTCAATATAATACTATCTATTTTTATTCACTCTGTTGAAGGAAAATTATTGAAATTATAAAATTCATTGAAGGAAAAATTACATTTTGACTTCTTTTACTATCTACGCTGGCTTCGTTTTGAATTGTGTGACTTGTTTTTTTTTAATAATTACATTATGTTTTTTATATATTTATATAAAAAAACACAACAAAAATAACAACATCACTCCAGTGCTTAAGCATAATCGTACCTTGTAAAAAGGTCTATTAGAACTCTTCAAAGAACACTTTGGAGCAAAGTGCATTGAAAGTGCTGAGTCAATATTTTACGAACCGCGCTGGACGTTAAGCCGAGAAATTCCCGTAGCGAGTACCAATGTCAATATTTATTTAGCCGGTGCGGTGACCGCAATGTGTGCAGGCTGCAGGTCTGCCGCTAGTGATGGTCGAACCGTTTTTTAACCGGTTACTTTCTTTTTTACAGTTACGTACAGTTATTTGGGTTATATTGGTTATATTGGTAAAGAAGATATAAATTTAATTTATATAAAATAACTTTGTAAACACCACTTTTTTATTGAAAAAAAAAATTTTACACATGTTTCGAAGCCAATGGCTTCTTCGTTGGGATAACAAAAATAAAAATTAAAAATCGAAAGAAATTTTGGAAATAAAAAAGAGTGTTAATAGTAAATTGAATGTTATAAATAATCAGGTCCTTTTGCAAACAGTTATCTTTTAAATTTATTTTCATGTTAAGTAGGTACTTTATATTATTCATTTTCCAAAAAAGCTTTTATAATATTTTTCAATTTTTGATTTTCGATTTTTTAATTTTATTTTTGTTATCCTGACAAAGTAACCATGGCTTCGAAACATGTTGAATTTTTTTTCAATAAAAAAGTGGTGTTTACGAAGTTATTTTATATAAATTTTAATTATGTCATCACAAAATAATTTTGTTATATTTGAAGAAGATATAATTTTTTAAAAATGAGCAAAATAATTTTGTGGTGACATTATCTATATTGTCACGTGTTGTCATTAAACTTAACGCTATAAAGTAAGAAACGTCAGAATAACATCGGTACTCCACGGCCTGGATCCGTTTATTTATACCCGATCACGTTGGGTTTGCGAATCCTCTAAAATTCTCTAGTCTTTTCTAGTGTTTGCGAGAAAATTCTCATGGCTCTCGGGTGTTCCTGGAATGTTATAGTTAATTCTCGATCCTTCGATAGTGTTGTGATAATTTCAAACAACTATCACTTGACAGAAGTGCGTATTTTTATTTTGCCTCGTTACAATAAATACTATGAGATATAATTTTATATAATTGTATATAATCTCAAATAAGGGTTAGTGTGTCACTAGTTAAAATGCCATCACTAGCGGCCGCGGAACTAAACTCGTAACCTTATCAACATCAGAGCCAGTGCAGGTAATGTGCTTGGACGTCGTGTAGACGAAGATAAGATTCAACTCCGATATTTTTGGCTTTATACCAGCCAAACCGTCGGAAGGCTTGCCAAATTTTGAAATGAAGCAAGATTAGATTGTCCGATAACATTTTTGTTCCGATACCATTTTCCGACTCCAGAAGTCAAATTAATGCGCAAGAAAAAAATATAATTTTATGTAATAACTTAGGGATATTGTGACCAAAAATGTAATAGGCGATATGCGTGAAATCTAGGAGAATGAGAGATCATTGACGACAAAATATCTTAATATAATAAATTTACTGTCTGTCTGTCTGTCCGTAAGTTGCCGGAATTAAAAAATTTGATAATTAAAGTGTGGCACGCAATCAGTCTGCAACACGCAACGGCTCAGGCAAAGCGCAAGGGTCGCCCCACTAAATTGCACGGTTTCGACATTTTAGTAGCTTGTTGGTTTTGTGATTAGGACTCTCGCCTCGTGATCCAAAGGCCACGGGTTCTAAACTCACTCTAGGTCAGCAAATTAGTCCTTTTTTCATAGTACAAGCGTTTAGCTTAGTTTTAAAATAGTAAGAACATTCATGTCGAACGTATTTCGGCTAGTAATAGATATAATTGATGGATTTGGCGTTGTAGAGATTATTCATGACGATCAGTAAATTGGGTGAAAATATAAACTTTGTTATAAATTCAAAAATAAAAAATCAAAACACGATTTTTTAGAGTTCAAATTTATTTTACCACACACAGGACGATCGTTTCGGCTTATTAAGTATCAGTTGATAAAGTGATCAGTGGTAAAATAAATTTGAACTCTAAAAAATCGTGTTTTGATTTTTTATTTTTGAATTTAAAATAATGGAGTTCTATAACATAAATAGCGTCAGTGTTAAAAAAATTAAAACATAAACTTTGTTATCTGTACGTGAGTTTAATATTTTACTACTTATTTCAAGAATATTGATGAGAGATTTTGCATTTCTTGAAACATGAGTAGTAAAATATAAAATTATAATTACACTCAACCACAGATATCATTTTTTCTATTTTCTATTTTTTCTCTATTTTTTCACACAATTTTAAAACATAATTTTTTTTTTCGATAGTCAGAAATCAAGAAGACTCCACTCAGTAGTCAAATATATAGGTAGGACCGTCCTTAAATAAACTAAGAAATCAACAAAAAATCGATTTGGCGTTACATACAAAATGAGCGTATTTGTTTGCTCTGTTTTTTTCTGAAAGAAGGAAAAAACTTAATTTTTAATTTTTCACCACGGTGAACAGCGTTATGCGCATATTGGTAGGTACATAAAAGTGGAAATGCATTTTTGGTAGATAAATGAGTTTACGTAGGGACCGTCGATATATGATGTGTATTCCAAAATATTTTTTCTATTAGAGAACAAATACGTTTAAACTGTATTGTTTGAGAATAGTTTCGGGCTAGAAATATTTAAAATCATTGATAGAACGTCGTTGATGCTTTCGACGTTGATAATAATATTAAATTTATATTTTTTCTGTCGTAATTATTACGTAATTATTTATGGTAAGGTAAGCCTACAGATTATTCACAGAGACAAATAATAATTATTAATTTGGTTAATTATTAATTACCAACCGTACGTGCTCAGAGACGTGTGGCGGTTGGAGTGTGTTATCACTGCGGTTATATACCATCCCCTTCACACCCCCTTCCTCGCAAGGCCCACATCGGTGTCAGCCCTTCTCACACCGGACCCTTAAACATTTTAAAAGTTTGGTCACTTACTTTGAGAAATTGCTCCGGTGTTTAAAAATCCCTTGATTTAATTCAAGTACGATGAATTCATCACATTTATCATTTATCGTTGTTAGCACGAAATATTTTATTAATATGACAAGCATATTGATAAGCGATTATTTTGATAAATTATATTTAATACCGACATTTCATTTCAACCACGTACTTCTGTAGTGGTTCTGTTGATTTAATTTATTGTTTGTTCTCCTCAAATATCAAAATTTCAATGTTATTTTTAATTTTATATACTAAAAATAAAAATAAAAATATAATTAATTTAAAATATATATATAATAAATTTATAAAACAATATATAATAAATTTATAAAAATTTAAAAAATAAAATTAAAAAAATATATATTAAATTATATAATAAGAAAAAATCAGGAAATAACAAAGTTGCTCTTTGGTGTAGGTAGGACAAAAAATGAGAGCAATGTGTCATCCATATTAATATACCTTACATAGACTTTAGTTTTGCAGTGGAATCTAAGCTGTGATGACACATTGCTTTCGTTTTGTAGTCTACCTACGTTTAGTAACAGCTTTGTTAGCTTCTGTTTGAATAATTCTTTCACATTTAACCTTCAATGTCAGATGGCGGTATGTTGTGGATTCGTGGAGCATAGAACATGAAGGGCGTTGGCTGAATTTTGCCTTCTTTTTCGGCACAGAAACATTTTCCGATGTTGTGCTACTGGTGTTTTTATATATATATGATACTTTATATATATATATATATATATGATGAGAATTTTTTTTTTTGAAATAATAATTTAAGTGTTGAATTGGTGTTTAGCTGTCTTGTGTCAAACACTTGAAAGTCTCTAGGTGAGTCTTCAGAGTTATGTCTAAATAAAATGGTTTCTTGGTTGTTACATGTATAACCTATTTCTGAGACTTTCTGAGGGGTCTGATATGGTTGTAAAATACTGACGGAGTGCGTAGATGCGTAGTATACCATTTTTGGAAGATTGAGATACTTGAAGCTGTGTGGAGGTTCGAATGTATCAGTTTTTTAACTCTGGAGCTTTAACATTCTTTTATCCCTTATATATAATATTTAAAATATATTTCTAATGTGTGTCTTTCTTGTGTTTGTGTTATATTTCTTACGTGCATTATTTAAATTTTATTTCTTATATGTAGTACTTTCAATGTTTTAAAAAAACTGTACAGGTAGTTGCTTAAGAACAGACATTGTATAGTGAAGCAACTACCCTCATTTACATGTATAAAATAGCACGAATTAGAGAAATAAATTTAAAAAAAAAAAAAATATATATATATATATATATTATATAGTTTTGAAAAGTCTTTGTAATTTTTCAAACATATAAAGGTGTATTGTGTAACTGGTTATTTTTATAACTGCCTTATATATCAGTCTTAAACGCCCTCTTGATAATGCGTTTTTTTATTTAATATTATTAATAAAAAAATGCTTACAACTCTAACGAAATTACTTGATAAATTATTGAAACAATTACTTCATAAATGAACAAATAATTTAAAATTCTTATTACATGAATAAAGTTGATAATACTTTGGACTTAAGAATAAACTTATAGTTAATCATTTTATACAAAATTATTTATAAAACTTGTATTTTGTTAAAAACCGCGGCAAATATTAAACACTAAATAATACGGGAAATTTTATATTTATTTTGCATTCGGGGGGAATCGGACCCTTGACCACGTGTCCCGGTTCGAACGGATCATGTAATAGAAAGCATGTAATAAAAAATATTTTTCCCTTTATACAAGTAAAAAAATTTTTTATAACGATTCTATAAATGTATTTTTTGTTTGAAGGATAACATCTATATAAAAATGCGGCTGAAAAATAAGTGTATTTTAGGTTTAAATATATATTTTTTGAAAACCTACGCAGCTGTGAAATTCACAATATAAGTGTGAAAAAATGTTCCAATTTCAAATTTAATGAAAATATTCGGCGGATCGACTTTAAAATTAGGCCTCGGATTAAAAAATGATTTGCAGTTTTTACAATCATTGCGAAAACATTTCGGAATGCTAAATTTCACA
Source organism: Agrypnia vestita (assembly GCA_016648135.1). Classification (NCBI taxonomy): domain Eukaryota; kingdom Metazoa; phylum Arthropoda; class Insecta; order Trichoptera; family Phryganeidae; genus Agrypnia; species Agrypnia vestita. The sequence continues at coordinate 7,541 of JADDOH010011133.1, read as the reverse complement.
AATTTATAATTTGTCGAATAAAGATTTATAATATCTCAGGATATTTTTGATGTGTAAGAAAACCGTTCGACGAAAACTAATCTCAATTTGTCTTTAATCTTTTGTCAACAAAAAGAATTGCTGTAATACAATGTAGACTTCAAAGAAACGATTTTAAAATACATGTTTATGAAAAATATAAAAAAAAACGGCATGCTCTTGGAAATGTCAGTATTATAAAGTTTTTGCATATTGTTGAAATAAAAAATGTGATTGATACAAGTGATATATATTAAGAAAAAAACATTTCATACATATGTATCATGCCTGTTGCTAATGGAATTTATTTATATATTTGTTTTGTTATTTATTTACCTTTCCATTTTGTAATTTATTTATTAAGTTACATATTTATTTATAAAGTAAATAAGTTATATATTTATTTTTTTATTTTTAAAAAAAGTTAATTTTCGAATCAAATTATTAAAATTGAATATAATTGCATAATTGGGTACATCAAAAAGTAAAAAACATAATTTTTCAAAATTAAATTTAACAAATCAGTGTATTTGCAGCAGAGTTGAGCTCTACTGCTAGCCAACTTTAAAAATGATATTTTGAGAAAAACGCGTTTAAAGTTTCGAATGATGATATTTTTAGATTAACTATTGATTTTTTTAAATTTCAGTTAATCTACCTTCAGGATTCCAGGACCATAAAGTTGCCCTTCAATAACAAGATTTTCATCCTCTAAGATTTTTTTTATAAATTTTAAGCTGGAGCGAGTCTCAATCGCTGCAATGCTGAGTGAACGATTGAAGTGCTTGGCGAGGCGCTTATCGGCCTCAACACAAAAATTATAACAATTAGGGCCCATAATAATATTCAGAACTTGATTTTCTGCATGACACTGCAAATTTTGTGGTTAAAACTGGCACACGATAGTGTCAGAACAAAGATCGAGAACTGTTTTACCACTACACATTGAAACTCTTGTGTCTGTTTTGTGTAAACCCACCCAAGCAACAATTGAGCAATTCATCAAAGCTTTAACCTTAATATCTTGCTCAATATTGAATATTTTTGTTGAAAATATCCATTAAAAACTTTTAAAATAATAATTAAACTGTTTTTAACTATTATAAAGTAAAAAAACAAGGAGATGCTCAACGCGCGTCCGATTAGCATTTTCTGAATGGCTGCTGTGAGAGTTACACTAATTTATCTGAAAAAATAGTGCACCTATCCGATAATCTATACTTTTATTCGAAAGTTTGAATCGTCATAGATACATGCAGTTAAAAATATTTGTACCCTACGAACTACGAACCCGTTAAATATTTCGAAATACCGCGCGCGCTAGCATCATTTTGACATGCCTGGCGCGAGAACCTATAATTTTGAAAAAAAAAGAATTATCGCTGTAAAATCATATGCAATTTATTTTTACCTCAGACTAGGAAGAAAAAAAAATTGAAAATTTTACATAGGTAGGTGTAATTAACGTGATGCGAGCCCATATTTTTAAAACATATGTCAAGAAGTTAATTATTCCGACTGCATTGCGATTCTACGAAAATCACATGTCCATTAATTAACAGGGTTTTTAAGCTTGAATATTTGAGCTTATAAAGTGAATCGTTTAAATGTATAGTATGCATGTTTATTAATAGATGACCGTTATGAAATAAGTCAAAATAGAAAATTAAGCATACGATACAGGTTAAAGTTAATGATATCAATGGATCGAGGCAGATGTAAGAATTCTCGGGGTAACATCAGCCCCACCTGTCTTCCATCCACATCCCACAAACCCGTGATTGATACAAAAATTATTCGAGCTATTGGAAGAAATTCGTTGTAGAACTTAAATGTAAATGCACTATTTTGAAAAACAATGCTGACATTGAGCTGGGGAGAGCAAAAATGATAGTAAAAAGGGCTGAAGTGTCCGCCCCGGGACTGTTAAGTCAAAGAAAACGTGGCTTTGCTCAGCTTTCCGTTGTAAAAATATTGTGGATGGAAGCTGGATGCGGTGCACAGAAGATAGAGAGTACGAGACATTAAGAGGGTTCTTCATTTAAAAGTGGATGGACCCTCTCAATGAATAAGACTTCAATATTAAAAGTATTTATATTGCAGTTAAAATAATGTTACTGTCTGTTCGTCCATCTGCCTGTCTGTCCCCGTAACTTTCCGTTCGTAATTTCGTTCAAATTCACTGCCAAAAATAGCAAAATTAAACGGCTGGAGATGGAACTTGAACCCCGGGCTAGCAAACCCAAAGGCGGCAACGATAGCGATGTCAGCCACCACCGCACGTGCGTGATCCATCAGAAACATGGTAGATATAGGACTTAACAAAGACGCGAACCATTTGTACCTATAAAATAGTAATATTAACTGCCAGCAGAGGAAATATAAATACATAGTAATATATTTATAGTTAACGGCGGATTCCATTTTCCATGTCATCTAATGTACGTCACGCCATAAGAAAATCAAATTAAGAGGAAACTTTTTCGACGAATTGACGCTGATGTTGGTCGACTTATTTTTGGCTGATATTTATTTGTTCTCCTGTTTAGAAGGGAAGTAATATTAACGAATATTTTTTTACATAACGTGACTAAGTTCTTTTATATTTTTTTTAATAAATAAATGAATACTTTTTACACTGGTAACCTAGTAAAATAAAATAAATAGAAAAAAAATCCTATATATTTTATTGGTTCTTATATAAACATATAAAACAACTGCTCTACAGTTGCAAAAACGAATTTTATACGATTAAAGATTATTTTACTTATCTGTTAAACATATATGTATGGAGATACATCTGCTCTACATCTGAAAAATTGCTTTTACACCTTTATTATACTACATTATTTCAAATTCAATGCTAAATCTTATATATTTATAATATCGCATGTAAATTTTGTTTATTGAGTTTACTTAATTATATTTTAGACTTTTCCTCTTCTGTTTAATATGTTTTTATTTTTTTTATTATTATTATGTATTTCATGTTTTATCTGTTATTGTGCTTGTTATGTTTGACATATGATTTTAAATAACTGTTAAATAGCTACAAAACACACCGACACTAAGGAACGTGCCCAAGGGCTAGTTGGCGATTGTACTCAAGTTAAAAGAAAAATATAAATATGTAAATTTGCATTCTTAGTAAATATAAAAATAATTTTTAAAAATATAAAAAATAGGAAAAAATAGTCCGTCTCAGAACAAGACCCCACAGTAAGGAGGACTAAGAAAACAAACAGAAACAACCAATTATTATACATAGTATTACAATACATACGTATACTTGTGTCTGAATAGAACCCAATAAAAAAATAAAAAAACTCATACTCAATATTCTGACAGCAAGCATGTGTTATATACAATACATATTCCTCGATTTACTATAATGCTGGATACTCTACAATTAAATAGCTAGGTTTCAAAATACAGAAACTGATAACAATATAATAAAATCTTCAAAAATATAATCTAACTTTAGTGGCCTTTTTCAAAACAGCAGAGTGATAAAAATAATTTTGTTTCTTTATTTTATATTTTAAAAGAGAACAAAATATAACTTTGAGATATTTCGTACATTTCCAGAAGAATATTTAAATATGGAAATAGTGTAAAAATATGTGAAAATACAAAACCTCAAACTGCCACAAATGTCATTCGCATTGAGATTTGCAAAATTGAGAGGCTGTATTACCAGAGGAAATTTCATCTCACCCAGAGATTTTTGTACAGTCACAAGAATTGTGTACACACATGTTGCAGTCAGCTGAGATGGACCGATTTGTCAACAGATTCTCGGGAGAGCGAACAGCGAGGCAATCTGGCTTAACTCAAGTTTCGTCCCCAAAGGGAAAACAGCAAACAGAAGTAACATCTATATTTGGGTAAACTTAGATTAATAAATAAGCTAACAAGTGGATATTGTTAAAGTTTGGAGTCTGGAGTTACTGATGTATGACATTGTCAGCAGCATGCTTCTAAATTGTATTTACATCATGTACATGAAGAAAGAAGGGACGATGCTTCTCTTCTGTAACACATCCGTAGCTTTAATAATATTAATAAAGAGAAAACCCTTTGTATAAAATCACTTTTAATTGAATTATCAGCATGTTTTGTGGCCAATGATTCCTTTATCAGGATACAAAGTATATATCATCTCTGAACCGATTTAGATGGTCTCGTATAATATACCAAGACAAACGAGACATCACGTTATTTGTAGGGACTCACAGGAAAAACTATGCATTAAATTCACCGTTAAAATGCATGCAATCGCCTTTTTAATTGTAGGAGCATAAAACTCGAATTAAATAATTATTTAGACTGAGAATATGCCAGTAGAACAAATGCGGTTTAATGGACTAAATTTTTTTTTTAATTCCCCGTGAATTATACGTATTTATTTGTTTTAAAGTGTCCTAATTATTGTGTATTTTCCTTTTGAATATGTTTTAATTCTTTATTATTTTTTTTGTTTTATTTTATCTTAATATCTGGCAGGTAAATTGGTTTAATTATTTTTTTTTACTTAATATCTTTTCAATTTAACAGCAGCTCGCCAACCAGCTGCTTTTTAGGGTCTTTTTAGATTTTTACTATTGAAAAATTTGAGTCCACCTTTATGAAGTAATGTCAAGCAGAAGTCTCTCTTTTAACTAAAGTATTGTCAAAAATTGGATTTTTTATTGTTTCCCAGATTTTTCAGATTTCTCTTTTATTTTAAGTATTCTCTATCTATTCCTAATTCTTTTTTTAATAAACAAAACTTTTACTATCTCCGTTCACCACCTTTAAGAAGTTTTTCATCAATCGCGATTTGATGTGAAGAGGCAGCAAACGATTTCTTTCTGAATTAACTAGTTTCACACACATGACATTCTAATAACCGTAAATACATACATAAAGTAACTTCTTCTTGGCCATCGCTTCTTAATAAAATGTTTTTTTCTGAACCATCTATCCCATTCATACAGAAAACCATGAAAATTCGTATACCTTAACTAAAAACCCAATTACAGGGCTACAACAAGTTGTAGCTTCGTGCTTTCGTAACACTTTTTTCATATTTACTGCATGAGCAATGGCATCTTCATTTCCATTATAAGGAATGACAGCTTTGAGACTCATTTTTGAGAAGTCCATAAAATTTCTCAGTGTCGAAAACCCCATCTAGTCTTCCGTAAAGTCATCCGGTTATTTCAAAAAGTCATATTTGTCCAGACTAATATGCTACGGGGTGCACAGTTAAAGAAGCATTGTTTTAAAATGGCTTCTAAATTAGAAAGAATTTAATGAAGGGTAAGATATGCTTATTTGGGAGTGGAACATGGAATTAACGCCCATGTTTTCATCTGATACCTAGTTTCTTTTCGCTTTGTATCTGGTTGACGTCAACGTCATCACGAATTTAATAGAAAGTTGTCTACGCTGTAAATGTTAAATTAAATTAACAAAATAATTATTTAATGATAACACTGAAAGCTTCAGGCAGAGGATTACTTCCAAATAGGTTCTTACTTCAACTTGCATACTTAATAGGGCAATCTGTTATACAATTAAAAAAATAAATTTAAAAAATGTTTAGAATAACTGTCAAATATGCTAGAAAATATTAACTTGAGATACGACAGATTGAATAATTTTTTATACCCCAAGATAAAAAAAGACAAACGCATAGAATTTCATAAAACATACTAGCTGTAACCCGTCAAAAATGATAAATGTACTTTTAGATACTTTTTTACTTACTCTGTACGAGTGTTCCAAAAGGATAAATATGTATTTATTTATAAATAAAAAAAATGTTTTCATAAAATAAGTTACAGAAAGTTACGGACAGAAAAACAGACAACGAAATTATTATTATTGAGATTATCCAAACTTAGGAATTCAGTTGAAAATCCAGCCAGTGCAGCGGTTCATCATTAAATAATCCTTCGCAAAGAACAACTCTACACACGTAAGTTTACACTAGCTTAGAATTATAATGCTTCATGTATCAACACCAGTGTAAAAAAACGTTTGAAAAGGAAGTATATGATAAATAGGCAGTAGGTAATACTATCCTTATAGAAGAACAGTAGTCTTATACGGGGTCAGAAATTAATAAATATTATTTTCGTCTCTGGGTTAAATATATTGTTCATTCCCCTCAATTGATAATTGTAATATAAGTTTTAATTTTTTTGTCTTAGCTTTTTAAATTCCTCTAAAATAAGATATTGTATTCCCCCAATAGTTTTATAATGTTTTATCACTGTATTTTAATGATACTCACGATGCAACTGGAAATCATAATCATTAACGACCGGCTGGTCATCTGTAAGTTAAAAAATTAAATAAATTTCGCGAGCTCATAATTGTAACGCGAAATACTAATGTGAGAGCTCGACATTTTCGACTCTTTAGCATTTCCCCCGACGGCGTCGTTCATAATTTTTACGGTATACCGAATGCGGCCGCGATATGAAAAAGCGTTATTCAATTTTCCATGGCGAAGGCTGCAGATATTTTCGCTGCGGCCGCCTGCCGACGAATAATGTTTCGCGGCTACAATGGCGGCGCGTCAGCAGGGCGGAAGTGGCAAAGAAGAAAGCGCGCGCTTTTTTATCGCGCTCATGCGCGGGGAGTGCAATTTCTCTCCGGCAGGAAAAGTGCACGAGACCAGACAATATAATGAGGTCAATCTATTGTTCCTGCGGCTGCAGCGTGGAGCATGCAAAGTGACATCGCTGGTTATTGACTGGGGAGCACTTGAGATTAGAAAGCAGTTATCAAAAAAGCGGGTAAAACTGTTACTCTCGAAACTTAAGTGGTAAAGTATAAAAATATTATTAAACCTACGTAGAGGTAACGGAGTTAATAATCATCGTGAAAAACTCAAAAATGTTAACGTCAAATCTATCAATAATGCTAGTTTTACTTTTAACAATCACTTTTTTTAATATTATTCTTTCAATTTTATTTATAATAAAGAATATGAATGACAATATTTTTCATCTAATTTTATATTCATAAATAATCTTTACAATTTAAACGCCAAATTCATCAATAACGCTAGTTTTATTTAACGAATCTTAATGAGAATGTAGTAAGTAATACGTGAAAATTAGGTTTCTTCAATTAAAAAATATTACATTTTTTTTTGTTTGGGGTTACTGCGCTCCCCATGCATCAGCAGGAGGGTTAAGCACATACATTGTGCGGTAAACTACTGAGAAATATAAATTAACGTCTAAAATTAGCATACCAATTTATACGTAGGTACCACCATGCAGCGCTTCTCAACGGCTAATGAGACAGGGTAGCATGTCTCTCATTAGTACCTCTGCATATACTCGTACTCTTCACTTAACCTGAGAATGTATGTCGGTTAAATTTAATTAAATTGCACACTAATTTACTTTTAAGCGAGGTTCTAAGCCATTTCCTTACTTAATAAAAAAATATGTTAATAATTTACAATTTATAATTTTATATAGATTTCTAAAGACTGATTGGAAATACCTAAACATAAA
>JADDOH010011132.1:0-134920 GCA_016648135.1 Agrypnia vestita | reverse complement strand
GATAACGCTAGACCACACACTGCACAACAGACGGCTACCAAATTAGAGGAGCTTCAATTGGAATGTCTAAGACATCCACCGTAATCTCCGGACCTTGCCCCAACAGATTACCATTTTTTTCGAAATTTGGATAACTTCTTGCAAAGGAAAAAATTCAACTCCGATGGGGCAGTCCAAACCACCTTCAAAGATTTTATTGATTCCCGTCCGAATGGTTTTTTTAGTAAAGGGATCAATGAACTACCTATGAGATGGCAAAAGTGCATAGATAGCAATGGTACATACTTTGATTAAATAAATATATTATAATAAAAAAAAATCTGCTTTATGTTCCTCCATACTAAACGGCAAAAGTCATATGTAAGGACCTAATATATATACATAATACGTTAGGTTAGTTTTGCGCAAATTTTACATTTTTTATAGTATATAAGTATTATATATATTAGAAATAGTTATCTAGAATATATATAATATAATATAATAATAATGATCATATATATATAATCTAATATCGCCAATTTCAATTATAACAATTAAAATCCCTACCAATATTGAATAAATATTTTCTTGTAAGTAAATAAATTTATCATTTAGCTTGCAGTACATTCCAAGTGACTAGTTTTAAAACTCAACTGGTTTCAGAAAAAATCTTTTTCTTAATTAAGATATTCAATATAAATATTTCATAAAATTGAATTTTGAAACAAATAATAATTTGACTTTAAAGTTAGATTTTATTAATTTTTTTAACAGGCTTCATTATTAAACTAATGTATAAAAATTAAAAGCAATATGTAAATTATATGAAAAATTTAATTCCTTTGTCAGGATTTCCTTCCGAGCTGGTGTATCGAGGAAGTGCTATGTGGGAGACACTGTACGGCATGGTCTTCGCATACCCTCTCGTCTCTGTCGTATTCGTTCCTGTGTACTTCTCTCTGGGCATCACGTCCGTCTACCAGTACCTGGACCTCAGGTTCAAGTCCCAGACCGTCAGGTGCCTAGCGTCGGCCACGTACATCTGGAGGCAGATCCTCATATTGGGAGTGACCATCTTCACTCCATGTGTGGCGCTGAAGACAGTCATTGGTCTTCCATACTGGGTCTCCATCCTTGGGATCACATTGATAAGCATACTCTTCACATTATTTGTAAGTACATTCTTAAAAATAATGTTTACATTATGATTAACAAACATTATTTTAAACGCGTGATATTATAAGGTGAACTTACTGAATACTAACAACAATACAACGGCGTCACACAACGCAAGGTCAGTCATCCGTGACCGCATTTTCTGAAAGTTTTTAATACATTCCGTTATGCACTAAAACTTTACGTACTTTGGAATCGCGATTCCAAAGTACGTAAAGTTTTACGTTAAGTACGCTCTAGAACAAATCTCTTGAAGGAATTTATCTATAAAAGGCGTCACCCAACGCAGGGTCATTCGTAAAACAGTTATAAGTGCGACATCTCAGCATTAGAACCAGTGATGGTGATATTACAACACACGAGATTAAAAGCCAGAGATCACAGTGTGACCAGACAAGTTTTGCCAGCAGTGAATAAATAAAGGAATACCACGGCAAGAATAATTTCTATGAACGAATATTACAATTTTTTTTCAGGGTAATTAAAACACTAAAAAAATAAATAACGTATACTTAGGCTGGCGACACACTACGGGGATATTTCGCAGTGTCTCTTCGGTCACGGAACGCCGCAACATTTATTTTCATACAATATGCGCTTGTCAAACACATTAAGCGGATGATCGGTTGATCTATTTGCTTTACCGATTTGACGCGACGAAAAAAACGCGGTGAAAGATACGCCTAGTGTGGCGCCTCGCCGGCCTTAAAGTCGAATCTTGACGCTACATTATTTATCTATTTAATACGTGGGAAAAAATAATTATTTATATTTACGTTAAATGAAGTTACCTAAGATAATTATAAAAAAACGGTTGGATAACAAACTATGATATCTCTACTTGGGTAAAATTATATATTTTTTCATATTTACCTACTCGCGCTTTGGGAGTAGGTATCAGAATATCTCATCGACACAACCTGATTTCATTCATAAACATTTATTTTTAACTTTAATATTGTTAAGAAAATAATGAATACTTGTGTTCAAATTTATATTTATTTCTAAATTATTAAGCACATCTAGGACAAATTATAAAGTGTGAAACAGAGCTAGACCAATATAATTTACAGGTCAATATTTCTTATTTATCTTATAAACTATCATATTATGTAATTCATTCTTTTTAACACAAGTCAAATAAAATGATCAAAATGTTGTTGAAATTTGAATCAAAAATTGCTGATCATTTTAATCAACTTTCATTAAAGAAAATAAATTTATAATGCTTCATATTAGTTACTTAAATGATGGTCCAAGGTATAACAGAAGATAAATCAGAGATATTAAATATAAATAACCTCCCATTTTGGCATGTTCCGCCTTTTCTGAATATAAGGCGAAGTTTTTAATTGCTCTCTTATGTTCTTCTAAACGCTCCTTTACGCAAAAAAATAATGCTTAATCAGCACACGAAATTCACTTTTTTTTCATTTTTTTTAAATTCACGTCCGCTTCCAATGGTTGTCAAACACAAACTATATGACGCAGCCTGCTCAAAATTTAACAGTAGTCTATTAATACTATACTTGTTTTCTTGTTTTTTTTTCTTCTCTTTTAATACCGATACTAGTTTTCTCCTCTATTTTATATGATTTTCTAATTTCTCTTTTATTTTATATAATATTTTAATATCTGTACCTACTTTTATATAGAATGTGTGGGATTGCACGAACCTCCCCACATTCTGGAATAAAGTTATATTTATTTATTTAATAGATGGCGGTTGACGGTAGCAGCAGACATTCAAAAAGTGTTATCAAAGAGCCCTCGAATTACGAGAGACTTGTCGACTATTTCATAGTGGTGTGCGTGCATGCGTAATGTTATGGAATCTCTAGAGAATTCAGTCGTATTGTTGTCAGTATTTAGTAGGTTCACCATATTGTTATCACAATATTACAATTTGTCCCACAGGGTGGTTTGAAAGCGGTTATAAAAGCAGACGTGCTGCAGAGCGTGACCGTGATCCTGCTCAGCGCCGCCGTGCTGGTCCAGTGCTGCCTGAAGATCGGGGGGGTGACCCCGATGTTCACGGTGCCCGCGGAGAGGGAGCGGCTCCAGTTCTTCCAGTAAGGATTAGTGATGGTATTTTAACCGGTTACATAGTAGCCGTTATTTGAGATTTCTGTGATTCTGATTGTATCGATCAATGATTGTTAAGGCGATCGTTTGGCAAAGTGAGGAAAACTCGCAATTTTTTTTCAAATCTTCTCTTGCGTTTTTTATCACATTTTTGTAAGGAAGGCCATTAATAAAAATAAAATAAATAAAAGCCAACAAAGTAGAGCGATTTTCTTTATTTTTAAAATATCGTAGGTTTGGTAATTTATTAATCGATTAAGTAATTTAGTGTGTGTCATTTTAAGAAGATATCCGTATTTAAAATATATGACATCTGATGAATACATTTTAATATGATACATATATCTTTCCATACAAAATGTGATAAAAAACAGAAGAAAAGATATGAGAAAAAAAGCGAGAGAGCGAGGTTCGGTTCTTCGTAAGAGCCTGTTTTTTTTAAAATTATTAATTGCTCTTAAACTATTGATTAATTCCAAAAAAGTATTTCATAAGTGTTTTTGTACAAAAATAATATTATAAACATGAAGGAGAAATAAACATGATAATAAAAATATTTAAAAATATACAGAATGTAAAGGAGATGGTCCACAATACCATACATGTATATTCCTGCCTATTGTGACTGGAAAATGTTGAAGCAATATTGTCCTAATATCACTAGTTATGGAAGTAAACGATCTTAAGAATTCGAGTAAAGCATTTATTTTCAATATTTATGACTTATATTCTGATAATAGTTTGACTATTATTATGTGAAATATTTCGATACATATTTGGAGATTCAGAACTGGAAAGAGCCAGCACAATACCGAGATGAGTGTAGGAAGACTTTTTAGGACGTCCAGGGGTTATAGTCAACAGTGATGATGATGATGATATCAAATATTAAAAATTCATTTTTTGTCACGCAAAATAAAATGACGTAAGCCATGCAGAAATTTAAAAAGATTTTAGTGAAATATTTTTATTATTTTATTTGACTCGTATTAAAACGAATGAATTTTTAATATTAAGTAAGTTACCTTAATGAAAGCCTTAACGTTTAATTGAAACGCCATTTTTTCAACATGACAGATTCAAGTGGGATCTCAGTGTCAGGGTTGATACGATGTCAGCCTGGATTGGTCAACTCTTCATGTCGCTGTCGCTGTACGGCTGTCAGCAGAACTTCGTGCAGAGATACTGCAGCATGGACTCTCTGAAGACCGTGCAGAAGTAAGCTAATTTCCATGTATACTTATGATCAAGTTATCGCTTGACTGACTAACTTCTAAGCAAATGTTTTCTTCTTCGAAAATTCTCAGGCTTAGGAATGTGCCTTAACATGTGCATACTGATTTATATGCATGCAATGCACACAAATTAGATACAGTGCATATAGATAATATCATAATTAAAATCCGTTTTTAAAAAAATGTGGTGTTTGGCAAGCCACCAAGGTGTCTGGGACATCCTGATCTCAAGCAGGAAAATCGACTACTATCGACAAATACCAACTGTTTTCTTCTTCTGCTTGTGTTAGGACTACATACTGTTGTTTCTCAGCTTTTGCTCTTGGGATATGTCTGTTTTGGAGATATCATCTCCATAATTCTGAAAAAAAGAGTTTCGAGAAAAATGCGAAAGAATAATGTAATTCGTTTAGAAATTTACCTACATATATATCACTTAATCTTTTAATTCTCAAATTATTCTATAAGATAAAGCAACCACACATTTTTTTATAAATATTAGTAGGGTGTTACTTCTTTAAAAAATGAGGTGACAGTATATACAACATCAAATGTCTTATATCAAGTGTAATTTATTGAGGTTATTTCAGGCACTTTCTGCTTGGACACTTACGAAAACACCAAACTGTCTCCAAACAACAAGCTTCTCATCCAAAAGGCCTTGTTAATGCTTATATTCACTTATGCAAACCCCACTTTGGGCTACGCAGCTAAACGCTAATAAAAAGGCTACAAATTCTGCAAACTATGGCTTTCCATGCTGCCCTAAACGCAACGAAGTAGATCAAAATTACACAGCTCCATCACAACTTATGTATTCCTCCATAAACGAAGTCACCAAACACCTGAGCGACTTTATGTTGGGATCCAAATACCCTAATCACTTATTATATTCTCTTCTATCCTGGTGTATATATTTCAATTTTGGTTGTTTGTTATTCCAGTTTGTTTCTTTTACTGTATATCCTTTTATTATTATTTTTTACGTACTTTCTGTTTCCTTACTCACATTTTTCTTTATTCTATTTTTAATTTTTTTCATTCCACCTTACACTTCTTTTGTGTAAATATGTGAAAAATGTTGTTTCGATACAAAACTGCTGTTCGCATGTTATTTTCTTCCCTTTTTGCATCTTGCATGTAACTTTTATATTTTTACATAGTTTTTAATTATTCTTTCTCATGATTTTTACTGTTGAAATGTTAAATATTTATCTAAAGTGATAAAATGAATAACAAAGCTACCTACCTAAGAAGAGGTATTTTTATAGAGGGCTACAGGTTATGTTGACCTATTCCCGTTAAGGGCGTGTAGTTTACGTTGTTTCTGACTGATTTGGCAGATTTAGGATAGGGTGTTTCATCGTCAAATCAATATGGAATAGGTCGAATCAACCTGTAACTCTGCATATCTAGCGAAGAAGGTAGTAGTTGAGAGGCTTACTACATATTATCTTATATTTATATGTATGTATCAAACAATCAATTTTTTGACAAACAAACAATTGTCATGTGTCCAATAAACGCCTATTTTTCGATATTGAATCTAAAAAAAGATAAAAGAGTTTTAGTCAAGATGTCCCATTATTTGGGCGAAAGTGTATTTTTCTGAATAGTAAATTTCTTTTCAGAACACTGGTTACAATAATACCGGTGATAATCGTCCTGTTCAGCTTGTCTTGGCTGTGTGGTATGGGAATATTTGCATCTTACGCGGACTGCGATCCCTTGGAGGCTGGGTACATTCACAAGATGGACGAGATCCTTCCGTACTTCTTCCAAACGGAGTTCGCCTATCTGCCTGGCCTTCTGGGACTATTTTTAGGAAGTCTGTTTAACGGAGCACTTAGGTGAGAATATTTTATGTCCTAAATGTAGCAGATGCTGCGTATGTAGGTACCTAGAGTGTGTAAGATCCTAAGTGAGTAGGTAAATAAATTCGTTTTCGGTGTGTAAAAAAGGTGTATTAATTAATAAATTAAGAAAAATCGTTTTGAATAATATGCAGAATGTAAAGAGCTGGCACACTTAAATGTAGATTTCTGCTTCAATTATGAGTCGAATTTTTTTTATGTAATATTAACACTTATGGAGATGAGCGGGTCCAAAGTTTGCATTTTTTAAAATTTTTCTGAACAATCTTCTGTAAAATGTTAGAATACCATTAAAATACCTTTTATAGAACATTATTAATTCACTAGCAGTAATAAAAGTCAAATATTATAATTAAAAAATTACACAAATTTTTCTATACAAAACGGTAATTTTATAGGTAAGGACCTGATAATATGATATTATTTAGAAGACATGTTCTACCATCATGCACATAATTTATGGGCGTGTAATGCCTGCATTTGTGCTAAACTAGATATTAAAAAATAAAGATTTCGTACAGAATCCCTCATAATATTCGATGACAACAATAAAATCAAACTCTCTAGTACCTTCAGGACACACTACCACACATTGGAATTATCTATAACATTCGAGAAACGTCTACAAACGTCTGGAAATGACGGTAACATTATAGTAAACATCAGAATAATCTAGGAGGCTCGAAACGAAATTGCGTACAAATAGCAGATTCAGGCGGTGGCGCGTCAATATTGTTTTGACGTTTCTGCCGATGCAATATTAGCGGCAAAACGTGGAGAAAATAGTATTACTATCGTGCGTTGTTAACCGGGTGACAGATAATTAAGTGGTGTGCCTACTTTTTTGTGATAATTGAACAGAAGTTTCTCGGAAGTGATACCCAGCGATAATAAAGAGTTTAAAGGCGAGTGATAAATTGCGAAATAGTGTGAACTCAAGACTGGTGTTAAATTCAATTCGTGTTAAATGACTTTGTCAAATTGTTAAAATAATTAGTTAGTAATTAATAAATCGTTACCATGACTCGAGACAAAACATTAACAAAAAAAATCTTTCAGTCTTCAAGTGTCCAACCTCAACTCTCTGGCCACGGTGACTTTCGAAGATTTCCTCTCCCTCATCCCAGCATGCAGACAATTCAACGACAGACAGCAGCTGACGACCATCAAAATAATAGGTGCTGTGTACGGAATCTTAATAATGATGGTCAGCTACGGCGTCGGGTACCTGTCAGGAGTCATCGAGAGCGGACTGATGCTGACCTCTGCTACCTCCGGACCTCTCCTGGGGGTCTTCGTGCTGGCTATGGTCGTGCCTTGTGCTACCAAGAAGGTTTGTGCTAACAATGCTTTTATATGTAGGTATCTTCCGAGAACACAGTTACTGGACTTTGTCCGCAGAGGGATGATTAATTAAAAAAGATAAATTATAGTCTCACAGAGATGAAACTAATTGTATTAAAAACATGTATGGAAGCCATTTTATAGCATGGCCCAGGGAGCTGGCTCAAATGATCACTCTGCACAATGCAACGTTCACCAATTCCATTATAAAAAAATCCACACATTATCAAATTTTTGAAAGTTCTATATGGCCAGCGCCACATTACGTGTTTCATTCATATTTTATATACCTATAATTCTTATTGTCTGTTAACATAGACAATTTTTTTAGCCTATTCCACAAATACACGAAATCACACCGAAGACCGTAAAAATTCTGATATACCAGGCATATGTCAAGAGTAGAATTGGATATTTGATACCCTTCTGGGGAACCGGAAACAAAACTAACCTAAACAGACTCCAAGACAGCAAAACAAAATACTAAAAATGGTCTATGATACCGGAAACCAACTGAAACTGTATACCGTATAACACAACAATTAAACATCGAAAGAATTACGAAAATCGAAACACTAAAAATCATTCACAGACTAGCAATTGGAGAAATACAAGACGAAGACATAAAATTTCACAAAATACACGAAAAACACCAACACAACACTAGAAATGCTCAAAACTATCACATAACACAAGCCAAAACAAAAACAGGACAATCCAGACTAATTTACAACAGATTAAAACTATACAACGACCTGCCACAACAGACCAAACAACTGACCACTGACAAATTCAAAACAAATGTGACAAAAATGCTAAAACTCGGCCAACTATAAAAAAATGACTTTGTGTCTAAATTATATTATTATTATATTCCTATAATGAATCATGTAAAAATGTTATCCATAAACCTTTTAGGTTTCTATTATATATTAAATAAAAAAAATAATACTACCAATATCTTACACTACTTACTTACCTACTTAAAAAAATTAACAATTTTTGTTTTATTGGTATCAATTTTTACTTTGTAAGTGATTATCCCTCACTACACACAAGAACCTTGGTTCTTTTTGTTGTGGTATATATTATATAATATTTTGATTATGAATATCTAGGTATTAGTTATCATTGTTGTAAAAAAGTGTCATATGTATTTATCTATTAAATAAAAAAATAAAAAAATCTCTAACATACGCAATCAAATAAACGAAAGGTATGTATATTTATTTGTGTTTTTTCTTTGACTTATTATATAGGGCGCCATTGCTGGTATGGTTACCTCACACATCGTAACGCTTTGGGTGACAATGGGACACATCTTGTACGACAAAAGAAGAGTTGAATTGCTGCCTCTTTCAATCGAGGTGAGTTCTTTATTTTTACAAGAAATCACTCACATTACCGTGTAAAATATATATTTTTTTCAAATGTCACTGTTTGGTATTCAAACATTCAAAATAAGTTATTTAAATTATTCATAAACTTTACCAGAGGTGACATCTTTTGTTCACACTTAGTATCATGTCATTACCAACAGGTAAGTTTGGTCAATATTAGTTGAGTTCCATGTGCAAATTTTACCACCGTAACATTATATATTCCAATTAAGGTCAAATACAAAGATTTGTTTTCTTTTTGATACATTCGATTATCTTTATTTTTGTTTTTGGTCTAATTTTTTTTACCCAACACTGTGAATTTTTTTACATTGTATCTTGAAACAAGTATATAATTTTTTTAAGACATGCTTTTATACGCTTTCTTTGCATACATTTGCAATCGATTTTTTAACAGCATTGAAATATTAAACACGTTATTTTACAGTTTAAAACTTTTTTTTTTACATTTTACATTTTAAAAATTTTACAGTTTAAAATTTTCGAACGTCTTGCTCTTCAGCTGTTTCTGCGGCTCTTGCTTGTGAGTGGCGTGATTATTAATTTTAATCCAAATACTGACCAAATGTGTCAAAAATGATTAAATAATCTTTAGTCATCTGTTTTACATAAATGTTGAAAGTTTCAGAGCTCTAGCTAGTTGGGAAGTTGGTGAAAAATTAATTACAAAATTTCACCATACAAATAAACAAAAACAGTTAGATAAAAGCATGTTATTTCTTATATTACACTTACAAGTAACACTTATTCTCCAGAGGTATTCAAATGGGCTTTAAACCCTTAATAATAATCCATCAAGCGTGTCCATAAGATATTTTAATTGATCTACTGATAAATTTAAATTTTATTCTAAAATCTCTTCATTTAATCCCGTAAAATTTTTGCATGGAATACTTTATATTCAACCCCTTATTTTTATATGTTTTTTAGGGTTGCGAAAATAAAAATCTCACAGTCCACACAATGTCTTCCCGGCGAAGTTGGAATGATTTGGAATCTACAATGGAAGCGGATATAAGGTACGTTTTTAAATGACCAGATCCGTTTGTCCGATATTCAGTCGTAAGATCGTTGATACAACTTACGTTTCATAAATTAACTCATTATAAATTGATTTGAAATGTACACTATTAAGGCTGGACATTCACTGCAGATTTTTCGGAATTTTTTTTGAAAATGTGGGTTTTTATTATTCATTTATATTAGAACGTATATACTAGACTACAAATTTTTTAGAACGATAACTTAGATAAAACCATTATACTTATATGAAAGTAATAAACCGCACATTATTTACAATAATTGAGAAAAAAAAGCATTGATCTATCGACCGCTACCAAAAAATTCGTTTTCTGTATCTGTTAAAAGTAAAGAATATTGTATAATAGTTTATAATTAAACAAACAAAGATAATTTGTTATGAATTGATTTTTAAAAAAACCTATCTTAACTTACTTTCAAATAAGTTTAACGCTTATGTTGTGAAAATCGGAATTACTTTGTCAAAGACTAATATACTACTTTTGCATTGATTTAAACGTTTGTAAATACAAAAAAATTAAAAATTAATTTTCAATTAAAACATTAAGATATATCTACGAAAAATTAAATATAAAATGTAAGCCCGGATAGGAATTCGGAACTTTTATTTGGTAAAAAAGACAAAAAAATGTTTGAGTTATTGGACATTTAGTTTGCAGGTAATTTCTTATTTTATTAATGAAACCAGACCACTCTCGAATCTAAGCTTCGCACGTATTTTTTGCTCGATCAATGGTCCAAGTGTTCCAAAATAAGAAAAATATATATTTTTTAAAATTTTCCCTAGAGTTAATGTCTAACAAAAGTGCATTATTTCGCAAATTTGCGGCTAATTGTCAAATAGAATGAGATTTGTATATGTTGTATATATTCCAATAAGAGTGTCGTATAATATAGCATGGCCAATTACTATAGCATCCACCCAATCTTCTATATTTTAGGTAAATCAGAAAAATCTCAAAAAATCAGGAATTTTTATTCGTAAGAATTGCAATTATTTGTAAAATTTTTTTTACAAATAAAATGTGATTTTATTTAAATATGGTTAATATTTTATATTGAAAAGTACAGTGAGTTTTCCACGAAGATGTTCATTTGTTAATGTTACAGTTAGATAATTAAAGTATTGATTAATTTATTATGAATGAAAACCCTTTTTGTATTTTTTTTTCACTTATTTGAAAATATAACAATAACATGTTTCGGAAACAGCAGTTTCCGTCTTCAAGTAATTGTAAACTGAATTGTGTGTGAATGTGTGTCTGGTATATGGGTTGCGGATCACGCAGTGGAAATGGAGGGGGTATATAGGTGGGGGAGAGAGAGAGAAAACTGCGAGAGGGGATGGAGTGCATTATTTCAAGTGTTTCTAAGTAATTTTGTTTAAATCCATATGTCTGTTTATGTAGAATGTGTATATTTGTATTGTTGAATGTATTGTTGTTTTTTTGATAAATATAATTAGAAAAGTTTTATTTGTGAGACAGTTTCATGTTTTTTAAATATAATTTCTATTGATCTACATATTCAATACAACAAATAACATTTTATCAGCGTATTGTATTTTTTATTGTATGTTTGTATTGTTCTGTTGTTTTGTATTGTATGTTTCAAAGTAATTGTGTTTAAATGTATATATCTGTTTATGTAAAATGTGTATATTTGTATTAATGAAAGTTTAATTGTTTTTTTGGTAAACATAATTAGAAAAGTTTTATTTGTGAGACAGTTTCATGTTTTTTAAATATAATTTCTATTGATCTACATATTCAATACATCAAATAATATTTTACTAGCGTATTGTATTTTTATTATGAAATGGGAAAAAGGATTTGAAACTAACAAACCTTATTTAAGTCACGTCTTGTGCTGCGTAGACGGATTTTGATTTACCAACGCAGTCCTTTATTTCCAGGACTCCAATGACGCCTTTTTATCAGATGAGCTACATGTACTACGCGGTCCTGGGAACCTTAATCACAGTTGTCGTCGGAATTATCGTCAGCCTCGTTTTCCCGACCGTAGAAAGCGACATCTACGAAGAAAATCTGCTACATCCACTTGCGTTGAAACTCAGCCGAAATTTTCCAGGAAAACCCAGAAAATATTTGCCACCAAAATCTATACCAAAGCGAGTACCCGACGATTTGGAGGAAGGGATTGACAACTCTATATTTGAATCGGATTTTGAAAAAAATAACGTTAATAAAATTAATATTTTCATAGGAGAAGCGAAGAATTACAAAAGAAGTAATTCGTTAGGAACTATTGATAAAGAATGTTCAGAGTATAATAAAAAAATTAGAAGAAAGCTAGTTAAGAGATTGACAGAAGCAGAAATTTCGAATAAGGGTGACTCCAGATTTTGAGAATTTATAAAAAGGGAGGTAAATTAAGGGCTGTGTTTTATCCAGTATTAAGGAAGTTAGAATAAACGCTTAATTTACATTTCTATAAAAGTAGTGATGTTATTTTGACTGTAAACATGTATTTAAAATCGGTTTTAGTTATGGGTATCATCTTCCCACATCGCGAAAATTGATCAGGTTTTAAATGATAATATCTCAGATGCTTTTACTAAGTATTCTCGACATTATATTATGGAATGAAAGCATGAACGCTGACCTAAAACATTTGAGTTGTGGATTTTCAGAAGAATACAAATGAATAATGAAAAATAAGTAATTGGAACAATGAAAACCCAATAACTAAAAAATCTCAGACATGTGATGAGACAGCCAGAGGAGTACGAGATCTTGCATCTCATAATGTAGGAAATATTGGCCCTGGAAGAGGGAGAGCATTATGGCTGATAAATAATGATTATATGTATCATCCGTTGAACGGGTAGGATAACGTATCTCTGAGAGTATATGATGCAGCTGATTGTTAATGGTGTGCTCAGTCAACTTCAGGATGCTGTGGCTTGAGAGTCGTGCCGATTGAGGCGAAAAACGTGCCGAACGATAGATTATAATAAACCTCTCCGTGAGTGTGATATAAAAATAAAGCAACAATTAGACGATAGACAAAGTTTGTGAGATTTAATGGAAAAATTGCGGCAAAAATAAATACGTCAAAATATAGAAGAAATCTAAAAAAATATATGTGATATATCGCATATAATAAATAATACTGTTCTATGAGCACATTAACGCACCGCTAGGTCTACAGCGCCTAGTGATGTCGCGCTAATTCTACGATCATTTCCTCAAACATGCTCCGTTATTTATTTAATTTTAAACATGTTTCGTAAAATATTGTATTTTAATTTAAGATAACTTTCTTCCATAAGTATTTAAAAAAACTTCTGTATAAGATAGCGCTTAAGTTTCACTATATAAATATATAAATATGACATATTAATTATTATGCCTTAAACAAAGGCTTTTAGTAGGCTCAACTCTATCCGCGAAGAGTAAATTGTGTGGGCAGAATATTAATAAAGGAGGCCCAATATGTATTACGTTGGAATGTTATTTATGGCAAATATTAAGATTTAGATAATTATATAAGTACATATTACTAAGACTGTGTATAAATAAAGTTAATATTTAAAAAGGCCAGTAAATAAAAATTATATTTAGTAAATATCTTTTAAATCAATTACCAACCTTAAAGAAAATGTACTTTCGAATCATCTACATATATAAAAGGCAATGCGTGTATGTGTTGTATCCACTTTATATTGAAAAAACTACTGAACGGATTTACGCGCGGTTTTTGCAAAATTATTTGCGCTGTCCGGAAAAGAAGCATTAAGAAAGTGAAAGTAAGGAGGTCCGTAATAGAGAAAAATCTAAAATTGAAGGGATCGTGGAGGTTATTTTTTTTTCAAATTTATTCTATCGGTCAATTAATGTGCGACTGATATGAAAAGTATACTATAGTATTAGAATTGACGTCAAATTAATGAAAGCAATTTTGATGGACGTTGAGAAAGGTTATTTGTTTTGAAAATCTATATTTCAATTATGTTTAAAGTAAATAAATTATTATTTATGTACATATGAAGATGCGATCAGAAAATAGTTCCTCGATAATTATTTTAATTAAAATAAACAAATAGTTTTCTTTTTATCTGTTTAAGAGATTAATATAATTTGTGTTAATTATATGATTATTTAGAATATTTCGCCGTATATTATTTAGAGTAAATATAGTGATGTACATACTAACTAACATATAATGTAGAGAATTTTAATCGTAAGTATGAATGTAAGCCTCCAAACCCAAGAGTTAGTCTCTTTTTGGAGACGTACAGTAAAGTGTATGTATCTTTACAGTTTTAATAGACTAGAAAAAATTGTAATAAAACTCTATGTTACATTAAAGAAATAATAAAATATATATTTATTTGTATTAAATAGTTTTCTTTGTCATTATTCACTGCATCTTTGATCCACTGTAAAGGCCCCTGTCCACGGATGAAATTTTGTTTTGAGATAATCTCTGAGAGAGGCATTATGCTCCTATGAGATTCATTGGAGACAACCATCTATTTCCATAGTCTACCGGGTACCCAGAAAGTTTCAGAGATTCGGGCACAAACCTGAAATGTCAGTTCATTTGCTGACGGAACATCACTGCTGATATTCCGTCTGACCGTTTGGCTAAATAACATAATACAAAGCAAAGCATATTAAATTAAAATTAATAGAAGAATAAAAAGAAAGTTAAACCAATTAAAATTAGAATCAGAGAATAAAATGAAATTTTTTGCATATTTTGTTGCCCAAATACTTAAATAATAGAGTAAAAATTAATGAGGATTTCAATTCATATAATATAAAACCACAGAAAAAAAACACAAAAAAATCACAAATTGTTTAGCAACCAAATACGAATAATATACAAAATACGGTCAAAATAAAGAAATTTAAATTACAAAGCAAAAAGTTTATTACGAAAAACTTTAAATGACTCTTGTATATAAAACAAATTTGTAAATGTGATGAAATTATAAATAAATAGATTAATAAACAAATACATTTTTTTTTAAATAGAGATATGAATACGGAATTCGTGTCACATCAATATTCTTACTATTTTCAAATTAAGCTAAACGCTTGTGCTATGAATATACATAACATATACATACATATACATATTTATATACATAAAATACAATATTGCTCCATACTCTAGTAAAAAAGTAAGTCTCATTATTAGCAGCGACATCTATGTACTGTTTCATGGGAATGAAAAATTTCAACCATAGATGGCTAAAGCGTAAGTTTTCATTGAATAAAGTGAAGCGAGATTTATAAATACCAAATATGAGAGATGTGGTGGTCGATCATGGGTGGAATCGTGAACGTTAAAGTGATCACTTAAGCCAGCCATATGGCAGGTTGATAGCACCGTAAACTTTCAAAAAGTCTACCAAACATACTTTCTCATATAAATAGCTTCGTCTCTGTGAGACATCTGTAATACGTCTTGAACAACACACACCGTTTCACCCACAGAGAGGATCGAATGACACTTGTAGCATTCGGAAGAGAGGTTATTATTTATGACGGTAAATGAACTACCCAACCTCCCAAAAGGCCTAGCTGTGATTACGGAAGAGCGAGTTGTTACCTTCCGGTTAACAATAAATTGGAAGTAATTACCCCGCAATATTTCTAAGGCCCTGCCTCCCTCACAACCTTATCGGAGGCTAACAACATCCCTTAACTTTTGTCCCTCTTTCATCCAATTTTCATATAGTCTGTTTCAATATTCCAATAATCTGCATTTTCTCTAACCGGTAATTAAAATCCGTCATAGGACGGACACCGAAGATATAATTTAAATCGTTACGTAATTTATATAACCATTGATCAATTCAGGATATTTAACTTTTTCAAGTAACTGATTTCGTCTGATGACGTCTTTCTTGATATTTTCACTCCCTTTCCTTCAAAACCTGCTCCGTGGTCGATTCTTGGAGTTGCTCGCACACTACCATATGTGAGCACATGGTGGGTTTGTGATAATTTACTTCATGAACACATTGAAGATTCAAATGCGGTAGTGTAGAAAGAGGTTTCCCACCCGACCAGGGAGATCTTTCGGTCTTCAATGTATTGTATTGCAATTGCAAAGCAAACAAAACAAGCACAAGATATATTATAGTGTAGTTATAGTTAAGACATATTATAATGTATATTATAGTGCAGTTAAAGTCTATGTCTCATAGAAACGAAGCTATATTTTATATAGTAGTAGTAGTCTTTTTGGATGTTCATAAGGCTAAGGACCTGTCGTCCTGCTGGCTAAAGTGATCACTCTACACAATATAACGTTCAAAAATTTCACCCATGATAGACTACCACTTACCTACTTTCCCATATCAAAATATGGATTCGCTTCTATGTCCTGGGGATAAAATCCAATATTTTTTTATCTTAAAAAATTTGAACATACCTACACAAATTATTCTGAAAACAATCACGCACTAAATTGCATGATATCCTAAAATGTAAATCATTAAATGAGTAGTTAGTTGGTCTTGTGGTTAGGACACTCGCCTCGTGATCCAATGGTCGCGGGTTCGAATCTCAGCCCAGACTAGCAAGTTAGTCCTATTTTCACAGCACAAGCGTTTAGCTTAGTTTGAAAATAGTAAGAATATTGATGTGACACGTATTCCGTGTTCGCATCTCTATTTATTATTTAAAAAAAAAAAAAATTATTTGATATACATTTACGGGCAAAATGATTCCCACGATTATTACTAACTACGTGTTCAACGACCAATGTTGGAATCGTCGAAAATGCTGGCAAGGGGGCGGCGCAGAGCTGCGCTACCCGTTTCGGCTTTTGATTGGTTGGATACGATCACTGTTACGGCTAGAATCCACTCGATCACCATAAACATGTTGTAGGAGACATTTTTCGGACATCTTGTTCGAGCGTTTTGGTTCATTGAACAAAACTTGTAGTTCATGGTTCTACTTGATTCTTAACTGCCTATTTTTCTGGATGTCAGCTTCGAAAAAATTCAGAGTACCTTCTTCTAATATAAACAGTAACAACAGTAAAGTAAAAAATCTTGCCGGAGAGACTTCAGCATCAGTCAGCCACATACCCATGTGGTCGTTAGATAGTCTGCAATACCACATTTCAAATATGTCTGCAACATTGTCCATGTTTCCGATACACATAAAGCTGAGGAAAAGACCAAAGATTTAAATATGAGATGTTAACGCAAGGAATATCTTTTTTTCAAATTTTAAAATGCTTGTCAAAAATGATATACATTGGTAAAAGTAATACGTCATTAGAAAGAAAATTTTCTCCTTTACAAAATTTTGGTGTGATTTTACGTTACATTTATTATTTTATTTATTAACAAGTCTTCAAAATGGATTTTAAAGTCGACAAAAGTGACCACTTTTGATACCTTCTTTTTTAATTTTTTTTTTATTTAATATTTTATTTTTTTATTTAATTAATAATATATATATAATTTTTTTTTCTACGATCATACATAAATGTTTACAAATCTATATTTTTTGTGTGTGTATACCTCACCAAAAAGAATTATATTCTTGTGTGTGGTGAGGGATAACCACTTACAATCAAAGGTATAGGTAGTGTAATCTAATTATATAACAATTGGAAGGAAAGAAAAGAAAATCTAATACATCAAATCTTAGTTAATAATACAGTATATAGAATAAGCAGTCAAGTAAACAAT
Organism: Agrypnia vestita; assembly: GCA_016648135.1. Taxonomy (NCBI): domain Eukaryota; kingdom Metazoa; phylum Arthropoda; class Insecta; order Trichoptera; family Phryganeidae; genus Agrypnia; species Agrypnia vestita. The sequence continues at coordinate 117,093 of JADDOH010011132.1, read as the reverse complement.
AATATAAATAATAAGCAGTCAAGAACTCAATCACAAAGTTAATTCTATAATAATGAGAATCCATTCGGATTCACTGGGGGAATATGCATGCAGGGCGCAATCGAAAACATTCACCATCGTGCAAAATAAATTGGACAAATCAAATAATTATACAGGTATCTTCATCGATTCATCGATTCTTTTGTTCGGCCTCTTTTTTTCAACATGTGGTTTTAATCGCAGAGGCATCGAAAAACTCACAGAACAATTTATTTATGGATTTATGAGAAACCAACAGTACAAATTAAAATCAGTTAACACAAAATATATATTATTACATAGACCATCTTACTAGTTACATTATATTTTTAAAATTACACTAAATATTTATATTTACAAGCTATGTATTAATATTCAACAACAATAACTTAAAAATATACAAAAAAAATTAAAAGTTTAAATTAAGAACAAACATTGCCATTGGGCAAGAATTTGTACCTAAATAATAAAGGAAAATACATAAATGACCAATTTGTTACATTTTTTTTATTGTGTCCTCTTATCCTCTTCATTTAAAAAAAAGAGACAAAGCTTTTGCTAATACCCAATGGTAGAAATCCATATCATATTTGTGTTAATTCCAGTGAATAAATAAATAACATTTGTCTAAATGATGTGAACGGATTACACAGTGGGACCAAAGTCTCATAAAAGGTCGCAAAGTTGCCAAACGAGCTGGAAAATAAGTTTTCCAATTTTAGTTTGGGCTTCATAACTCTCAGTTTAATTAACCAAATATTTTATCTAATTTTTAATAAGTAAACAGCTTAATATGGATAGACAAGCTAGCAAAGTATATAAAGATGTTCACAAATTTTAAAAATTATAATATGCCGTCTGTCTCTAAATATTAGTCAGGTCTATGCTCGAGATTTTTTCTTCACGATTGTTTTAATGTGTTTCGATCATAACAAAATGTGAACCATTACATTCCCATACATATATTTTTATATTTTGATCTTCGATACTTCGATTGATTTTTAATTACTTAACTTTATTTTTCTTTTATTCTTCTAATTACGTAACCATTAAATAAAATATTTAAATGGAATCTCAATGAATGGAATGGCTACTTACCTCAGAACAGGTATTTTTATGTACCTAGCGAGGTAGGTAACGATAAAGGCCTGCATACAAAAAATTGTATATTGTATTTGTTGCTATCTTAATCATAAACTCTGTAAATATTCTTAACATTAATTATGTTTTGATGCAAGCTGTTGTAAAAGTTATTTAGCTAATAAACGCCGATTTATCGGCACTGAAACTGAAACTGAATTACAGTCAGGATATAATGTATATTAAGTTGTATGAAAATATTTCAACGCATCTGGTAGACGCCAAACCTGATCCTAGTTTAATTTTGGATTTTTGGATTTTTTTTTTAATATTTGGATGTTTCTTAATTAAGAAATAATAGAATGTCATATATTTTTCTTTAAAGATTTGTAGTAATGATATTTTCAAAAACATTCCATAACAGTAGGCAAACAAAATTCTTGGAATTATCGATTTGTTAAGTAGGTTTGTGTTTTTTTAATAACTTAAATTATGCTCTTTTGTGCTATTAAGAGTGTATTTAATGATGTTTTATATAATCCTCCCCACCCAATGATACCATATTGAAGTATTGATTGAATTAATGCGCAATACACCGTTTTAATAGTATTTGGTGATAGAATGTTTCCAAGTCTAATAAAAATATATATAATTTTTATACCTCTTAACCAATGATCCGCATAATTTCAGGATTATTTATCATAAAACGCAACAATCGATTAAAATGGGAAATCAGATAATTTGTGTGTTCAAACATAAAAAAAATAGTATCAGTATCATATATTAGCCTGGCTCATTTACGATACTAAATTTATCTTAATTTTAGATGTTTGTCTTAATATTCTACTTTATTATTTTTGTGGGACTATCTATTAGAATCATTGATGATATGTTCACAATTTTTTCTAATAAAATAAAATAAGAAAGTATCATTAAAATAAAAACGATTCCAATAAATCCACAAGACTCTTGTTGAAAACCGAAACCCTAGAATTCAGTTTATCATTAACGACGAAAGTATTGGGACCTCTTTGTAGACTTGTTCCTCTAAAGGTGCCGGAAAAGACTCAGACAATAAGAAACAAACATTTTCGACACAAGATTTTCAAAAGCAATATTCTGAAAGTCATAAAACTGGATGACAGGATGAACGGGAGGATCAAATAATATATACGATTATGACCGTCCGTTTATCTGTCTGTCTGTCTGTCCGTAACTTCACGTAACGTCCGTAATTTAAAAAAGAAACAAATTTAACGGCCTAGAGATGGGGCTTGAACCCCGGATAAGCAAAACCGAACCGGCCGCTTAACGCACGTTGCAAGAAAAAATTTTTTGTCCAAAAATTATTTATTTACTTTTTAGTACATTTAAATATGTATAGTGTTTTTTCTTAAGTGAATCTTTTTCATGTAACATAATTTTCTACATTTATGTCTTAGTATTACCCAGCGTACAAAATCACTTCGGTAGGAATTTAGCGCCACCCTTTGGTGAGCTCATTAACCAGTTTCCCATATAAAACGTTGAGTAATAATCAAGTATGATGGATTATTTGATTAATTAGTGAATCTGATAATTGATGACATTGGAAAATGGGTGAAATATCGATTATAAGATTTCATCCAGACAAGCAGGTGAAGCTAATATAAGTGTGGTAAAATAATATTAAATCGACAACGTTACGGCATTTGCAATGTGCAAAGGTAAAATGATGAATTACCTCTACTCTAATTACACGAAATGTTATAGGGTTAGTTGGTGCCCCACAAGACTGGACATCATGATAAATGAGAAACTTAACTGACAATCATACATAAAAAAAATATGTAACAAACTGAGGTCAAAACTATCAAAAATTTATATCGTTAAAATATTGTTCCTTTTGAAACTCTTAAAAAAATGTACGTAGCTATGGTAGAACTAATAATTTTATATGGTATTTTTCTATGGGGAAATACATTTCAAACAAGGATGAAACAAATGCCAAACCTACAAAAGCGAATAATTAAATGTAAAATCTTTCAAAAACAAAGGAAACAATATTTTTACGGAAATAAAACTTTTGAATATTAATAAGTATCTAAATATAAGATTATACTTACACTTGTAATGAATACTAACTAACTAACTAATCATCACGCCGTTTATCCGCAGGGGTAGGCAGAGAAGATTGAATGGCACACTCTTCTATCCTGGCACACCACTTTTGCTTCGGCCACATTCATACATCTTCTACGAGTGTAATATGAGACAAATGTCACTTGGAAAATATATTGAATCGAGATGCAATAATTATTATGGAGAAAGAATATTACAAGTTAAAATACCAACGGTTTTCAATGGTATGCCCTCTGACTTGTTTGGGTTGGATGTAGGGAGTTTATTATGAACAATAGTGAATTGTCTGCATGCTAACTATTTTTATATAATTTTTTAAATTCTTATGTATTATTCAATGATAAGGTATATTCATTAGTAATAGAAGAAACCTGCTGATTACTAACTCCTAGTTAGCAGGATCTTTTTTAATTGTAAAATATGTAATAAATTTAAATTTAATAAAAAAAAGAAACAGTAAAAAGGGCAGAGTAGAAGAAAATATGATGGATATGTAAATTCGTATGAAAATTGTAAATTCGTAAAATCAAAAGTACTTAGATTTATGAGGCTTATTAGGAGATGATTTGAGAGGTTTCCGTTCTTTGATTTATTCGGGTAGGTCTGCCCTGAGCGCAGGTGATAACCGAGTTTCAGATTCTACGGGGGGTGGAAATAAAGCGCCACCCAATGCTACACCCTCGTCACCCTGAGAGCCAGCTACCCCAAAACTTGGCTCTCTTTCACAGCAGTCTCTGTTGAATTTTCTGCCGACAGGTTGGTAAACTGATATTCTTATTTACAAGTACGACAGGACCTGTTTGCTAACGAGGATTAATCTGTTGAATTTAGGTAAGTAAAAATTTATTGACAACGAATTCTAATTACGTTTAAATTTTCCTGTAAAAATGTCAAGCGAAAAAAGTTCGATTAAGTTTTTATGCGGAGTGGTAGATTTCTTTCAATGTTGTATTAAGTATGCGATATTAGTTATTTATGCTGAGGGAATACTTTTCCATTAGTACGAATGTTTTGTTGTATAAATGTGTCGAGATTTTTTGTTTTTCGGTAGGTTTGTATGAATGCCGTAAGGATTTTAATATGCCCCCAAACATAGTTAATCATTCGTGTTCTTGATTTGCTAGATGATTTTATTCTTGTCTTGTTAAATTAATATTATTAGTTTAAAATTGTTAAAGTGTTTGTTTTAGATTATGGAATCTAAACAATAACCTATTCACTTTGGCCTACTTGTAAACGCTGCGTGTTGAATATTGACCATAATGACAAATTATAAATGAATTTATTTAAAATTTCATTAAAATTAAATATGGAGTTCTACAAACTAAACATAAAACCCATAAATAAGATATACATTACCTAGCCTTGTTCCGCTCCATAGAGAACCTTCTTAATCCTGTGAGGCCTTAGAAAATATGTTATTTACTTGCTGAAGGAACATAATAGAGAAGGTAAACGTCATGTGATTGGCGTGGCAATTGATTTTGTATAGCTTATAATATACATCCCGCCATCATCCATTTTATTTCCTTTGCTAGTGATGATGTATTTTGTCTTTTGTACATTTAGTTGAAGACTACATGCTTCGAATGCATTAACTACTCGTGTCGGTAGTACTTGGAGACCATGACGTACCGAATCACAATATTGCCTACGTAAGTTTATTAATTGTCTTCTCATTACCATCATTTTTCCAATTCTGTGAGGCCTTAAAAATACGAATATTGCTTCCTAAATGAATGTTGAACTAATGGAACGCTTGAATGTCGGGTAAGTATTTTTTATTATGTGGTGGCCAAAGATGCATGCAGATACACGTGTAAGGAGGTACCGCATACGCCGACACCCAAGCATGGCAGGCTGTCGCCTCCGGTACAAAGGTCGAGTCAAGAATGCTGAAAACGGCAACGGACAACAATGTAAGCCGGACCAATGACTGAGTACAAAGGCAAAAGTATTAAGGGACACGAAAAGCGGCGGACATCACTTCTGCCTCGTAGACAAAATATATCACGCCCCGCCGAGTGAATGAAGTCAAAACAACTCTGGCTTTCTTTATTAGGAACAGGTATATAAACCCTCGCCCGCAGAACAGGGCATCTCACTCCTCCGGGGCTATCGGGCACAGCGGAAGCCCTCTTTGTTCTACATCTCACTTCTTAGTGGCTCGCTTATACGGCGGAAGCCCTCGCCGATCATACCTTCGAACTTCGCGTCGTTTATTGTAATTTTTGTACACCATTGTATTTTTTTAACTTGTACTTGTAATCAAAAATAAATTCTGTCAAACCGCGACTTTTACATCATAGCAACAGCAGAGATCTCCGACTCTATAAACGGAGTGGTGACCCTTGAGTTCAAACCCATCCTAAACCGGAGGGCTCATCCACCTCCAAAATTATATTATACCTACCTACAGAAAAATACTTTTTTTTCAATGATTGATTGCTGATTAAAAATAACTCGGAAAATAGAAGTTAGCATGTTTTCGTGTGTTGTAGAGAGTTCACTGTATACTGATATTTTTTAACCTTACAACATGTCATGAGACCCAATCTCTGTAACGAAACACATTAAAAAAAAACCAAGTATAGATTACAGTAATTATGGGTTTATAGGCTTTACGACCTATCGTATGGTTGGCTTAAATGATCTTAACGTAATTGGTAGATCGATGACCATTACACAATGTTATGTTTACCAATTCCACCCATGATAGACTACCACATCTATCATATTTTTAATGGATTTGTTTTTTGAGGTACACGTATTCATTAGGATCGTCAAAGGTCTATGGGCAGTACAAATTAGCTGTGTTTGATTTTCTACAAAGGTTTGGAAGGTACCAGACCACAGAATGTGTTCCAAAGTTTTGTCTGTGTTTCCACACAAATGCAAGTTAAGGACAAAGATAAATCTACAAAGTCTACTGCAAAATCTACAAAGCCACCACCAGGAAGCAACTGTGTAGTCCAGTGACCTATAGTAAACATTTGAGATCTTGAGCGCCTACTTGTGATGGAAAAAGTTAAACCCACGAGAAGGTCAGGGATATAAAAATGTCTCAAAAATGGCCATCACGTGTCGCATGATAAATGATATGATTTCATTAGATTTAATTAAATTACTTTTCTATATTTTTTCAATTTTAAATCTGTCAGAATAATTTATTTATTTATTTGTATACACAGAAGATATATAATCATGATAAATATATATTGTATTATTTGTATGTATCTCCTTATATTTTATTAATTACACTTACATGTTTCGGAAAAACCTTTCCATCGTTAAATAATAAAAACGATTATTGGCGAAGAATTTTATATATTAATACATTTACCGAAATATACATTTACATATATCGAAAAATATTAGACCTGCATTTTAAACAAATAATGATATAGGGAATCTCGTACGGCATTTTATATTGGAAAAACCGGTCAAAATTTCAATATAAGAGTAAAAGAGCATTTGAGATGTCTGAATAATCAAGGTTTTTCTGAATTTTCAAATCATTTATTAGAAAATGATCATGGTTTTGATAAAAATTTAGGACTTTTGGTATGAAACTGAATAATTTAGAATCATTAGAAATAAGTAAAGCATGTAAAAGATAACAAAATATTATTAATAATCTATTAAATTTAACTTGTTGCCCAATTCTAAATTTTTTTCCAATAGTTGTGTGCAAACAAGAACTTCAGCAATAATATTTTTAAAATAATTTTGAAAAACAAGAGACATAATTCATTTTGATATTAGACTTATAAGCATTGACCACCAACAAGTGCTGATTAAATTTACGTGGTGGAACGGAGTAAATAATAAAGCTGCTGATATAATCAGGCGACGCGCCAACAATGTTCCGCGAGCCATAGCTTCACCATCGCCGACTTAGATTGGTCTAAAGTTATACCAAAATTAATTAATAATTGAAACTTTGAACTGGACAAATTTTGTTCAAACTACCCCAACAAATACTTGAGTACTTCATGCGACGGGCGCTAGGGTGCTTTTCCATGACGACATTATTATTTACCGATAAGGCCTGAAAACTTTTCCAATAAATAGCTCAAAGGCGACAATGTATTAGGATTTTACAAAAGGTAGTTTTGTACAACAACGGAATTCAAGTTGTACTATTTCTCGCAAGCCTTGGAATTCGCAGTATTGCCCCATTGTTGAGATTTCGAACACTGAACTGAAAAAAATTGTCGAAGGGCAAAGTCTGCGAAGTTCCACAGAAATGTGACGTAACCAAAATGGTGAAACATTTTAAAATATCAACGGAAATATTGAGTTTTGTAACTCGTGTTACGTTTTTCGCACTAAAGACACCGGGATACCAGTTCAGGTAACCGGATTTATTAATACAAAAATTAATTCGTAGAATTTAAAATACATATTGTCATGTGACGTGGCTGTGGGATGCAAATTAAAACACTGGAAATTTATTAGCGATTTCTTAATTAATGATTAATTTATTATTCATATACAAAGTCACTTAAAACGAATTAATATTAACGCTTTTCTTTAAATCACACTTTTTATCGGTATATCATTCATAAATAAATACTTCATTATCGCTGGGTAATACGTATTTAACATCCACTAGAACGTTCCACCCAGTTTTCGCTCGTAGTATTTATCGCACCTGGCCACCCTGGCCTCGCTCTTTGGAGTCGACTTTGCACGTTCTGTAAAAACGCGGCCGGCGCCGTATTTATATCCAAAAATGATGGTACCGAACCTCCTAGATGTTTATTGTGTTTAGGAGAATGTTCTCTCACTCCTAGGTTTTTCTAAGGGTTTCTGGACGTTTGTAGACGTTCCCCGAAGATTGTAGTTCACCCTAGATTGTTATAGTACGTTCTCAATGTTTAGATAATGTTATAACATTTACATGGAATTCGGACAGTGAGCAAATTTTTTTAAGCGTGTCATTCCGTGACAACATATTTAATATACTACATATGTAGATATTTAACTAAAATCAATTCTTATGTGACACAATCAACTTGAAAATGGTGTTACGAAAATAACATATGCTCCGGGCGCCGTTATTGTTTTTATTTCTCCATGAAGTTGTTCGACTACAATTTTTAATTTTATCATCACTACAGATTTTTTATCCGTTGATCAAATCATCTTTATTATTCTTCTTATTATTACATTCATTCGCTTTAATAAAAGTGAAATAAAATGATAAACATCAAATTTAAATATAATTAAGATATTAATTTTATATTATTGTCATCAGTAAACGTAAACTCATAGAATAGGTTATGCAATTTAAGTACCTTGGGGTTTAGATATCTAGCTACAGCGATCGATATAACGAAGTCAAAGAGCAGACAAACAAAGCGGCGGTTATCTCCGGATGCTTAAGGCGATCGTCTAGCAGAATGAGCAAATTTCATCATTTTTTCTCATATCTTCTCTTGCGTTTTTTATCACATTTTCGTAGTGAAATATCTCATTTTAAAGTTTATTCATCAGCTTACATATATTTTAAATACGAATATCTTATTAAAATGTCATAAACTAAATTATATAATTGATTAATAAATTACCAAACCTTCGATGTTTTAAAAACGAAGAAAATTGCTCCACTTTGTGGGCCTTTTATGACTAAACGGCCTGTTTAAATGTCTTTTTTATGCAATAATATTACAAAGTAAACAATTGAATTTAATTTATTACAAGTATAGCAAAATCTGTTAGTTTGTTTTCTTGCAATTTATGTTTTAAAAAATACTGTTTTTTAAAAATATTTTATTTTTTGTGGGTTTTTTTCAACTCTTTTTACATGGTTGACAACTTTTTTACTTTAATAGTCAAAAGAATAGATATTATAATTTTATAATAAAAACAAAAAAAATCAAAATCTTTGTCGACATTCCTGATTTTAGATATTTAATCAAGACACAACGTATTTATGACACAATACGCAGTGCCTTGATTAAATAGCTAAAATCTGAAATCGAGAATAAATTTTTGATTTTATTTGTATTAATTTAAAAATAATAATGTCTATTCCTTTTATTTGTTAAAGAAAAAAGTTATAAACTATCTATAAAGGATTGAAAAAAACATACAAAAAATAAAAATAATTTAAAAAACAGTGTTTTTTAAAACATAAATTACATGTAAACGTACTAACAGATTTTGCAATAATTGTAACAAATTTAAGATAAACGTTTACTTTGTAATATTATTGAATAAAAAAGACATCTCAACAGGCCGTTCAGTCATCAAAGGCCCACAAAGTGGAGTAATTTTCTTCATTTTTAAAACATCGAAGGTTTTGTAATTTATTAATCAATTATATAATTTAGTTTGTGAAATTTTAATAAAATATTCGTATTTAAAATAAACGTAATCTGATGAATAAATTAAAAAATGAGATATTCCCATACAAAAATGTGATAAAAAACTCAAGAGAAGATATGAGAAAAATGGTGAAATTTGCTCACTCTGCTAGACGATCGCCTTAAGAGCACTGTATGGGCCAATAAGCGCATGCTAGTGGAAAGCAAAGTTAGAATATATAAAACATGCATTAGGCCTATCATGACATATGGGATCGAAGCAAGAGCGGGCATCACCGAGATGAAGACTCTAAGACCCATTGCGGGCAAGACCCTCAGAGACAGAGTACCCAATGCGGAAATCTGCAGAACCTGCGACATACAAGACATTGTATGATGGAGCAGGCAGAGAAGGCGTTTCTGGAGGGACCTTGTCGAGCGAATGAAGCAGACAATACTTCCCAGAGCCGTGATACGCAGGATTCCAGAGGGGCGCCGACCGCCAACGAGACCACCAAATATATGAAGAGAGAGCTGGACGTCTTCGTCACAAGACCAGAACTGACCTGTCACTACAGATCAACGATCTAATAAAAGAAGAAGAAGAAATGCGGCTAAATTTCAATAAAACAAATTTAGGTACTGGGAAGAAGTATTTCCACGGCTCGGGAGGAAAGAGTTAACATCATTTTTATACTCTCAATAGAAAAGACATCACCGATATTGCTAAGAATACAAAAGTGTGTCGGATATTTTTATGATTTCTTATACAAAATTCAGTCTTGAATGTAACTTGTAGCGAGGTTTTTACATAAGATTTGAATAAAATTTGTATTTGCTTCCGAACCCTTCGTTTGACAGATATAATACTACGCGGGAGTACATTTCACTGTGAATTGAATTATTTTATACGATCTGATTTTATCTGGAGGACCGCCGAAATATTTATTATTTCATAAAAGTCGATTTTTCATTATTTTTTTTATGTTTGCTTAGCCTAGGAAGGTCCTGTATAAAAAACACCGCTCTAATTCTCTGGTGTACATTTGACGTTTTTCTAAAATAATATCATAATACATATGATATTATAATGGTATGTTTGTCAGAATCTAAAAAATGAATAAGTCAAACATATCTCATTTCATTATATCCAAGTATAATTTGTCTAGGTAGATATTTGTTTTTATTTTTTATAATGTACATAACACAAGACCCGTTGCCAAAGAAAAACCAAATTTTGCAAGATACACTCTTAGGACCCTGTGTCTTAGCCTAGACCCTAGACTAAACTCCCTCGCATCATCATAAAAATCATCCATTACAAATTTTGCGTAATTACTCTTTAGGACACTGCGTACAATTGCTTGTAAGGTTGCTTAATTCGTGCCCCTTAAGATAAAACAAATACATTACATAAATAAGATCTTTTTGATTTTTGGAAACTTCTGTGAACATTGTCATTTATTAGGAAAAAGAATTAGGTATCTGCACCTATTTACATAAATTTTTTTATTTTTTATTTTTTATTTTACAACATTTATTATATGCATTATATATAGTGTAATGCATAGTACCTCTCCATTTAAAAGCATTGCTCTTGTACTCGGACGAGGTACTTCGCATTGTTACATATAATTATTTTTACACTATATATATATATTATATACATATTATATATATATATATATATATATATATATATATATATATATATTTAATACGAAATAAATAAATGAAATAAAGAGAAATACACAAATATCAGTCGATTACTTCCCGAATAAAAATGGAATAATATAAATAAGTGAATTAATAATTCAAAGAGAAACATATAACTATCAAATATTGATGACTTGTTAAGTCGCTGGGATAGTGAAATTGGTAACACGCTGTGCGCGAAACACAGAGGTCCGTGGTTCGAATCCAGGTTCCAGCATTTAATTTTTCAGTTTTATTATTTGATATTTGTGTATTTCTCTTTATTTCATTTATTTATTTCGTATTAAATATTACGGGACTCGTTTCCTTAAATAAATTAAAAATATGTTTAATAATATATATATACTCTATTTGCAGTTTAGCAAAGAATACTTCCATTGTTCGGAAAATCGACTAGCGAGAAGACGTCAAAGCTTCGTTTGATATTCTCGTAAAACAGTCGATTACTTCCCGAATAAAAATGGAATAATATAAATAAGTGAATTAATAATTCAAAGAGAAACATATAACTATCAAATATTGACAACTTGTTAAGTCGCTGGGATAGTGAAATTGGTAACACGCTGCGCGTGAAACACAGAGGTCCGTGGTTCGAATCCAGGTTCCAGCATTTAATTTTTCAGTTTTATTATTTGATATTTGTGTATTTCTCTTTATTTTCATTTATTTATTTCGTATTAAATATTACGGGACTTGTTTCCTTAAATAAATGAAAAATATGTTATATCTACAGCTATGCTGCATCCTCTCACCCGCGCGTCCCCTTTCTGTAACAAAGATTATTTAAGGCACCTCTAGATTTTCAGATGTTTTTTTATCGTTACCAAATTTACTCTAGTGTATCCAGTCTGTTCCTTAGGCGAAAGGTAATAAAACATTTTTATAAATATCCCGGCAGCTTAACGCGTATTATGCCAACCCTGTTAGTGATAGCGCTTGTTTAACTTTTATTTTGGCATTAATGTCCACGAGTTATCTCTGCATGCCCAGGGCCGACCTGGCTGGCGGCGAGGGGGTGGGGAGGGACGAGGGGTGCCGTCTGAGCGAGCCTGCCCGGCAGCGCACCGTTTGTTTCCCCGCTGCTTTGGGTTTGGCATTTTTCCGATAGAGCTCCCCTACCGGAAATTGCATCGAGATTTTTATTTTTCCCCGCCGAGCTTTACATATCGGAAATGTGTAATGACGTCACCTAAGGTCGATGTCCGACAAAATAATTATAATATTAATGTAGGTATGCACGAGAATTCAAACTCAAATATAAGATTTTTTAAAACCAAATTAATTAATCAATTAGAAAGACATACAGAAAAATCTAACTCACGATAAAATATTAAGCTACTACTGGGATTCGAACCCGAGTCAATTCCTTTCCGGGGCCGGTGCTCTGACCACTAAGCTACAGTAACACTAACGCTACCAAGACGCTAGAGGTCGCTGTTTTTCACATTCTTTACTCTTGATCGAAACGACGCTGAGGAAACTAATGCTACAAGTTGGCGCACTTTAGACGGTAACACAAACACACTATGACTTCGCGATCATTTTATTAGTTGTGAATGTTAAATTTCAATTGCCGTTTTATGTGAAAACAAAGAAAATTAAGTAGAATTTCAGCAGTTAGAAATCGTAGGTTTTTAGGAAAACATAATATGTATTGTGCTTTAATGTAAATATAATTTGTTTATATTTAAGATTTAATAGCCGTACACCCGTGAAAAATCGTGGAAAATAATAATAATGCAGAAAGTCAAGATTTTAAAATTAAAAAAAAAATCAGACGTCTACTTTGATCGAAAAAATTCTATCGTATTTTTGAACTTCTCGTCGAGGGAAAACGGACTAATTAAAAAAAAACATGTTCCGGGGGAAACTAATTATTGAGTAAAGTTTATAAAAAAAATATGGGAATTTTAAGGTAGGTACTCATTATAACGTTGCTGTTATAAATTAACTATGTTTTACCTAATGCTCTTTTAGTGCCTCATCAAAAATGAAATAATATAATAATCTTGTTAATTTTAATTAATTAAAAACTTTGTATTAACCACTTGGAGTAACTTGCATCTAATGGTTTGTATACCACTGTGACTTCACCAGGACGGACGCATACTAACTATCCATTACTTATTTTAGTAAACAAATAAATTTTTAAACGGGAGCGTGGCTTCGGTTATGGTTAGAGTAATACGGAAATGGAAATTTTGGTGTCTACTTGTCAATCACCCCTACCATAACCTGAAAGGAAAAAGAAATTAATAAAATAAATAATGGATAGTAAGTATGCGTCCGTCCAGGCGAAGATACAGCGGTATCGAAACCGGTAGACCTAAAATTACTCCAAGTGGTTAAACAAAGGTTAAAGTTAATAGTTAATTAAAAAGTAAACGCTATAAACATCAAAAATATAAAACTGTTGACTGCCTTATTAACTGCAATAGTTAACAGATACCTGAAACAATGAAGGGAATCCGAATGTTAGAGGCGCGAATCACAATACGCAACCTTTTAATCTGGTGAGCTCTTCCATTCTATCCTTAAAAGTCGTAATCTTTATCGAATAAGAATATTCGTGTTTTTTTTCATGATTTTTTAAATCGTAGAAACTCCCTTGGATTCTTTTAAGTTAAAAGTAATATTGATTTAGGGGTTGAGCCTACCTCTGTTATTTTTTAGTGCCAACTTATTTACCCTTAAAGCCACTCGTGATCAAACGACCCTTTGAAACTAGATTTTCACCAAAAATTCGGTTGGGGTTCTTTTTGCTTTAGGGCAAGGGATGGACTGGTAAGTGTGAGCTCATAAAACGGTATACATGCTTTATAACCAGAGGTCACGCACGGGCCATATAAAGCAGAGAAATAAACCAGCTGCGTACGTAATACGTCATGACTTTCTAACTCACTAACTTACTTTTAGACTGTTTTCACAAGGGGATGAAAATAGACCATGTCCTTCCCTCGACAGAGTAAAAATAATTATTTAATCGTAACTGAGTGAGAAATAATTACGATTATTGTCACGATATTGCGGAATTGTGAAAAATAAAATACTTGAAATATATTATCATTTATAACAATATTTTTATACTGTGACGAAATAGCAAAAGAGATTACTTACATAATCAATGACGACAATAACATAGAAACCTCTAGGACCTTCTAATACATTCCATAACACACTACCGAACTCTGGAATCAGTTACATCTTTGAGGAACACCTGAAAAAGCGTAGAAGCGAGAGAACCTTCTCCTAAACACCAGAAAATCTAGGAGATTCGATAATCCAGTTTTTTGATATAAATAACGCGGACCTAGGCCGCCGCAAAGAGTTGTCGTGTTTGACAGGTTGATTTAGTGCAAAGTAGGCGCAAGCTGCGAGACGACACCCTGTGTGGCGTGAATTGTGAAGCGATAAATAAATCGAGTAATCGAGCAAAGTACCTAATTGGCGAAATAAATAAGTGAGAAATAAGTGACAAATAACAATATGAACCTATCTGAAAATGTGTATGTTTTGAGAACAAAATTATGTTCAATTATCAAATAGAATGTTCTTTTGTTAATAAAATATATACTCTTTTCAGAGCAATGCAAAAAAGCTTTTATTTAAAAAAAAACTAAAATATTTGGGAAACCTCATTATACATAGATATATAAAACTTTCAAAAAATCAATGATGTTCTTACGACGGAATTGCTGAACGATGCATTGTGTAGGGTGACAACTTTAGCCTCATTCAGGTTGTAAATGGGCCATCGTACAAAAATAGACTTCCATAAATGTTAATCATATATCATTTTTTATTTTATTTAAAATTTGATTTGTGACATTATTATTAAAATAAAACACTAAGTGTCTGCTTGCTTGCCGTCAATAAAATTTTTGGATCGATTTTTGACCCTTTTCCCGTGATCCAATCGAGCTAAAACTTGGCAAGTAGACTCGTGGCGACAATCAAGAAGATCTATAAAATTTTCGTTGAAAAAAAAAAAATTATAGTATAATTTCGGATTTTTAGAAATTTTATTGGTTTTTTCAAATTGTAATTATTAGAAAAGTTTGATTAGCAACGGCGGTGACGACCCGATAACGTCGCGGAATATTTTATAAATTTGAATGACTCCGTCGGTAAACAAATAAATACAAATAAATTGACTGACAAATGTTTTTAGAATTTAATCTTCAAAGCATGAAGTGTCTTATCAAAGCTCAAAACATCTGATATTTTAGAAATATATTAAATTACTGTAAGTTTAGTGTTATGCTATATGTCTTAATTCTTCTTTAATTGTTGTTATATTTTACAAAGAAAGGGAGTATAATAAAAACTTGGTTTTTATGGGTTAGATTTTTTTAATTATATGTCACCAGAAAGTTCAAGCCTTCATACATATATAGAAGAAAAAATATTCTTCGAACAGTTAATTGTTATTTACAATATAATTTTTAACAAACCGATAGGTCGCGGACGGCGGATAATTATGTGTAATGTAATTGAAATTTCTAACACAATTTGCAAGAACGCCGGGTGTCGGGTGCCATGTTGACAAGGCGTCCAAAATATTTTGTGTGATTATAATGTGATGTAGCGTGTGGGGGGACACGAAACTTCCCAAGATGAACGCGCTGAGATGCCGTGTCTGGGTAGAACACGGACACGAGACGTATCCAAGTGTCGCCGCTTGTTGCGGTTGTTGATACATACTTGTTGTTAGGGCTGTAGTGACGCAAATTAATGTTGTCTCTGCTGGCCTAAAATCGATTACATTATTGTAAAAATATAATTTTGTTTTTACCACTCATATATATTGAAATTGCCAACATGTTTCAGGGTCAATGATCCCTTCGTCAGAATGCGATGTATACTAACAAATCGAAAATCAAAGTATAAGCAGTAAAAATATAAAAATAATATTAGGTCCTTACATATGAAATTGACGTTTTTCCGTACTGGCAAATTTGATCTCAAATATCTTCTCTTTGGTTAGGAATTCCAAATCCAAATTTATACAGCTATTTACTCATGTATTTGTGTTTTGAAAATTATAATTCATTTGTTTTTTCCTCAATTGTTTTTTTCTTTGCGTCACTCAGTTTACAAAATGAAAAACTTGAAATATCGCGTTATTTACGAGTACGAGTTCCACCGTGGCACCAGTGCTGCAGAAACGGCTCGAAAGATTAATGATGTGTATGGCGACGGTGCCGCAAAAGAAAACACAGTGCGTTTTTGGTTCCAACGTTTTCGTTCTGGAAATTTCGACCTGCAGAACAAGCCCCGTGGACGGCCGGAGACCAAAGTTGATAATGAAGAATTGAAGGCTATTGTGGAAGCGGATCCATCGCAAACCACATCCGAGTTAGCTGCAGGCTGCGGTGTTAGTGATAAAACTGTTTTAATCCACTTGAAGCAAATTGGTAAGGTGAAAAAGCTTGAAAGGTGGGTACCTCACGAATTGAGTGAAGCAAATCAACAAACGCGCGTTGACTGCTGCGTTGCATTACTCAACCGGCACAATAATGAAGGGATTTTAAATCGAATCATTACCTGTGATGAAAAGTGGATCCTGTACGATAATCGGAAGCGCTCATCGCAATGGCTGAACCCTGCCGAACCAGCCAAACCATGCCCCAAGCGAAAATTGACTCCAAAAAAGTTACTTGTGAGCGTTTGGTGGACTAGTGCTGGTGTCGTTCACTACAGCTTTCTTAAATCTGGCCAGACGATTACGGCAGATGTCTATTGTCAGCAACTGCAAACCATGATGGAAAAGCTAGCTGCTAAACAACCGAGGCTGGTTAATCGCTCTAGGCCACTGCTGCTTCATGATAACGCTAGACCACACACTGCACAACAGACGGCTACCAAATTAGAGGAGCTTCAATTGGAATGTCTAAGACATCCACCGTACTCTCCGGACCTTGCCCCAACAGATTACCATTTTTTTCGAAATTTGGATAATTTCTTGCAAAGGAAAAAATTCAACTCCGATGGGGCAGTCCAAACCGCCTTCACAGATTTTATTGATTCCTGTCCGAATGGTTTTTTTAGTAAAGGGATCGATGAACTACCTATGAGATGGCAAAAGTGCATAGATAGCAATGGTACATACTTTGATTAAATAAATATATTATAATAAAAAAAAATCGGCTTTATGTTCCTCTCATACCAAACGCCAATTTCATATGTAAGGACCTAATATATGGCAAATGAATAAATTGTTAAGGAGGTACTAACATGAATATGAACATAACCACCATGTAGACGACATCGCAAAACGAGCTGCCAAAATTCTTGGTTTTGTTTTCAGAACGACGAAAGAATTTTCTGATACTTAAGTGCCAATTACTATGTAAAAATCCCTAATTAGAAGCTTATTAGAATATCATCAACAATCTAGTCACCCAATTACGATATCCACAATAATACAGTAGAAAAAATCCAAAAAAACCTTAAAACTTTGAGATATCGACAAGGTCTAAGTGATTCACTTGATACATACATTAATCTCCTTAAACAAAAGCAGAAAAATTAAATATCTAATGACTCTCTACAAAATCACAAATATACATAAACATCCCTGTCCGATCAATGAGGTCTCCAAGCTCTTTTCCACTAAATTTTACAACACCAACCAAAGAAATTCTCTCCTCTACTTAGAATGATCAACCACTATAACGAGATATCGTACAGAGACGGCAAACTTGATATATTCTTCATAATACAGGCTCAGTTCAAAAGTGAAATATTGATAAACTTGGTTGACGGTCCTTCAAGCGTGTAATACATGCTCGTCATAGATACACGATGTTGACCATGGAACCCGTGCACTCACCGTAAACCTGTTAATCTAGATGTCATTCCTTAAATTTATTTGATTTGTGATAGCCTTTAATTATACTATACTTCTTGTCTTTATATTAGTCTTTAAATCATACTTTATATTATACTGAATATTATTTACAATTTATTTACCTTTAAGACTCTTTTTATTATAAATTAATTTATTTTTTCTAATTAACTGTGTATAAATATTTGAATTACTACCTTTATGACACTTTTTTTATTATTAATTAATTAATTTTTTATTATTAATTGTGTATTACGCAAAAACTTACATTTATTGATACATGAAAAAAAATGTATTTAGTGATTTGCGTTAGTCTGAATATTATTCTCAATATATTTTACCATTTATTAGCTATTCATTATTAACTATTAATTTATCGTAAAAACTGTTTGTGTAATTATATCATATTCAAATGATCACAAAAAATTCATACTTTCTACTTTAATGTGACTCTAGGACCATCTATTAGGGTCATTTATGACCTATTGATGGACTGTTTGTTAAAAAATGAAAAACTAATTTAAAAGATAAATAAAACATCTATTAAATTTGTTAATTAATTTCAAAGGTTAAATTTGCCTCCCACAGCCATGATTCCGGGATAATATGTTGATATGCAAAAATTCAAACACGAATAATTTCGTTGTCTGTCTGTTCGTAACTTCCTGTAACGTCAGTTCCTTTGAATAGGTATGTGTAATTTTTTTGCAATAAATCTGACCACCCAGCCTGTTATAATATTTTGAAAAAATTATTGAAAAATGGTCTTTATATAAGCATTAGAAAGTACTTAATTAATGCTTATATAAAGACGATGTTTTTATACACTTTCTTTGCATACAATCGTAATCAAATTTTTAACATCCCCCTTGCAGTATCCAAATATTAAACACTTTGTTATAGAAGCTGGTGAAAAATCAGTTACAAGATTCCACCACAATAAACAGGCAAAGAAAGTTAAATAAAACAAGTAAAAAATAGGTAGACTATATATAAATGAACTGGAGCTGAAAGAAATTATAAAGAAATTTATGTCTGGAAGAAAGTCGCTTTTTCGTTAGACATTTTCACTTGTACTGAGAAAGTTTCTCCAGAATCTAATCTATTCTAATTTTTCACTTCCCTTATGAGAGCTCCATTTGAAAATACAATAGTCTAGATATTTTCATAATTCGTTCCCAAGTTTATAATCCAAAACCAGAAAATGATAATTTCAAAGTTTTCATATCGTTCTTTAAATTACCTATTTTAAAATTTATCACTGCCGATTTTGGACAGTCTGGTTAAAACCATTGACCGATAGTGAAGTTTACCACATTTATTAAATGAAACAAATTGTATTGACCATAAATCATAAAGAAAGATAAACAGAAAATTCTATAGGCACATAATTGTTACAGAAAAGGTTTTTCGTTCCAATATGAAAAATCGAAATGTTTTATCTGAAAACACATGAAAATCAAAACCTACCAAATGCCGTGAACTTTTTTATGGCAAATTACAAAACACTGTGTTACATCTTATTTATAACATGCATAATATTAAATAAAAATTAATGGATTAAAAATTAAAAATAACACGGAGAATCTTCAAGTTTGTATTTACTGGGGTATTATGCCGTGTTGTTACGACCTTTCGGGCCGACGTTTCGGATCCCATTGCAGGGTCCATCATCAGGGTTGATGTGTTGTTGTGAGTGTTATGGTTAAGTATCGGCTTGCAATACCGTGCCGAAGTCATGATGTGTTGTATTGTGTTGTGTGTATGATTCATCTGTCTGATCACTATCTCTGCGGAGTCTGCGACGAGAATGACTTTGAACCGGATACCAAGATGTTTTTAATTTGAGACCATCATCTATTTTAATATTTATCGGGTGCTTGTAGATTTCTAGTGCTTCCTTGATAAGGCGCGTATGGTGACTCTTAGGATTTTCGATTCGAATGCAAAATAATGGCCGGTATCCAGAAAATGCTCAGCCAGTGCTGATTTTTCTGGATGACCGAGTTTGCATGCCCGTTTGTGCTCGTTGACTTTTTTGGAAATTGTACGCGCCGTTTGTCTCAGGTATACTTTAACGCAGTCTTGACAATCGAGTCTATACACACCGTCTGTTTCTAAGCGATCTCGATCCTTCGCTGATCTCAAATCCTTAATTTTCGAGTTGGTACCAAAAACTGTCTTAATGTCTCTTTTCTTGAGAGCTCTGGCAATTCTGTCTGTAACGCTTTGGACAAAAAGTAGAAAGGCGATGCCTTTGCACTCAGGTTCTGTATGTTTTTCAGGGCGAATAGACTTCGATTTTATGACGCGTTGTATCTGTCGCTTCTGGTAACCATTGCCTTTCAGTGCGTCGCTGAGTGTTATCATTTCTTCCTGTAGATCTTCGTCTTGGCATATCCTTTTGGTCCTCGTGGTCAAAGTGTTGATGAGACCTCTTTTTTGAGCTGGATGATGGTGGGAATTTGCATGCAGATAACGGTTCGTATGCGTAGGCTTCCTATAAACTTTGTGTCCGAAACTCCCATCGGCTTTCTTTTTAATTTCGACATCAGGAAAAGGCAGCACGTTGTATCTCTCTACCTCCATGGTGAACTTCAGGTTCTTATGTAGTGAATTAAGGTGCTCCAAAAAATCACCTAGTTTGTCTTCCCCATGCGACCATATTGCAAACACGTCATCGACGTATCTCCACCAGACCTTCGGAGTAAAGGATGCTGTGTCCAGTGCTGTTTCCTAGAATTTCTCCATAAACATAGAAGAGCACGAGCTGATCAAATACTACTTTTCAAGTTACTTCAGGGACATATTGACTGTCCCAGCCAATTGGAGCTGGTTTCTCTCCACGCTCCATCAAGGCGAACCCGACAGTCCGTGCTCTTCCATGTACCCATAAGCAGAACCTCTTATGCACAGAACTCATTCATCCAGCGAACATGCAAAGCATACAATGACCACTTCAATGACATTGATATATTTAATACCAACATCTCAACTCTTAAAAATCGTATTTAAACCGCTTATATTACTAGTTTCTATATCTTCACCGGATTAACTGAGACCGACCATCATCATACACACACCACAGCCAAACTCTCATCACTTTTTACACAAATCCCCTTATCTGTATACAACGTCACGCACAGAATACGCACGCACTCCACTCAGCCACAAACCCATACACCTCACTCCACTTCCCCCTCTAACTCCCACTCCTATCCCTCTATTTAATATATGTTCTCTTTATTGCTTGACTTAACATTTTATGCCGTGGATCTCTATAATTGGTCTACGAATTACCCAATACGTTATGTATTATTATAATAAATTGTAAAATTTAAAAAAAAAAAAAAAAAAGTTACCGGACTACCTTGAACATATTTTGTCTACCTATTTAAAATGAACTGTTGTGGGTTGTAACTGTATTGAGTTTTTGTCTCTTTCTTTCAACCTCAATCAGACCTTTAGGATCATCACCAGATTAAAATCTCAGTACACGTACATAACACTAAGATTTATTTCAACCATACAATCATGATTTATTTCACAATATCTCATTCCGTTGACATGGAGTGGAACTTTCTACTACGTGATTCTGTCGATTTTTGAACCTTCAGGAGCCATAAAAGTGTATTATTTTTATGTACCAGTATTGAACAATTTGATTCTTTTCTACGATTAAATTTTTTATGAAAAATAAAGCTTCACAAAATGTAAATAAATTTCGCAGATATTTTGAAACGCGATATAAAATTACATCTAAAAATACGCCAAAACAGCCCTACATTTCGGCAAAAGAATTCTTTATTTTTTATATAAAAATAAACAACCGTTTATCGACAGACGTGACATCTAAAGTCCTTTGGCAAATACAAAAAAAAATACAAAGAAAGTTGAATAAATGTTAGATTTATTATAAATGTCGACAACCAAATAATAGCTACATATTTTAAAGAAATTATATTGGTTATTTTTAAATAAAAAATAATCATATTTTAAATTTTTAATGAAAACATGAAAAAAAGGAAATGCAAATACCCATTTTTTTCTCATAAGAAGACATCCGGGAGACAATATAAAATATACATTTTTATTAAAATATATACTTTATATTTTCATTTCTTCATATTTTTCAAATTCTCTTTGTTGCACCATTTAGTAAATAAAATAAATAACACTTTGTTTTTAACATACGTAAATTCTATAATAAAAGATCAACATGTTTTGAGAGTGATAATCCCTTCTTCAATGAATGTATATTCATTGTTCTGAGGAAGGGAGCATGCAAATGAAACACTCTAAAGTAATTACAAACTTTTATTTAACACAAATTAATAAACTTGACTGGAACACTATTCCGTAATTCTCACTAGAATATTCCTTTCATCTATGGAACACTTTATTCATCCGTTTATTTATTTATTCACACAGTTTCATATTTCGCTATCTATGGTATGCATCAGCTGTCCAACAATACCTTTCCCCAGCACGATGCTGTCACCGTTTTTATTGAGAATGTTCATTCTCGAATCCTTGAGCATATTTTAGTGTTCCATCTGCTTCCAGATTATTCGAGTATTCTAAAAATATTCAAGCCGTTCGAAAATCCTCGTCTTTGTGCGTTTCCTCTTGTTTCTCGAATCGCGTGACAATATTAAAACTACCTTACAAATACAAGTATACTTTTACTTGTGGTGAATTTGGAGAAAATTGGGTTTTTATTATATTTGGAGGCGGAAATCAATAATCGGGCTTACTATGTGTTTATTGATGTTTTCTTAAATACTTTTTCAGAGTCTATGGTCAAGTATAGATCTGCATTCTAATCTCTACATAATACACAAAAAATAACAGTTCTTTCTCCTTTAACTCTGTGTTGTCATTTAAGAGGTTGAACCACCCTGAGAGGGTAAAAATTAGGAAGAAATTGGGTGATATTTTTTGCAAGGAAGAGAATAATTTTTTCGAAAATTTTACAAAAAAATAGTATTTTAATATATAACTTATTAAATGTCATTAAAAACTATCATCTTCTTGTCAAAAATCCAATTTTTACTTAAATTTCAGGCTCGCACAGTATTGTAACCCCTGTTGTTAAAGTTGCAAGACAAATTTTTCATCTACGTACACGCACCCTTGTTTGATATTTTTGTATACATACAAACATATATATATCCTTTAGAATTTCACTGTGCTCAGATAATTTTACTTTAAATGTTCCTTTAAAGGATGATGGCTTTTAAGGCACTACTCGCTTTATTCCCAACGGCCACCTTCTTTTAAATGTTCTCCCTTAAAGGAATACCCCGAAAATGTTACATCACAAGAAAAGCCTTATCCCACTTACATTAATACAAGTCAAGTTACACTTAAGATGTTTAAATAGCAATAAATAATTCCGAATTTTCGTATCATATTTTGGCTGTGCATCATTCTTTTGATATTAATAAGGGTTTACAAATTTTACAGAATTACAGTTGGATAAATTAGAAATTTTTTAAATAAGAAAAAGTGTTAATAGTAAATTGAATATTATAAATAAACAGGTCCTTTTAGCAAATAGTAATCTTTTAAATTTGTTGTCATGTTAGTACTTAATTATTTATTCATTTCCCCATATTTTTTTAAATGTTTATACTTTAATTTTTGATTTTATAATTTGTTAGTATACATTGTATCCTTATGAAGGAATATTTATATTAATTATATTAAATGTAACAATTTGCTACACGGATTGGATTATTTATAATATTTGTTTTGCTTTTCTTATTGATATCAAAAGAATGATGACTTTCCAAAAGACGATAAAATAATAATATGAAAAATGTCGAATATTCAATAAATAGTGGTTTTATACAGAAAGTTTTCTTTTAATTAATAATTAATAAATTTAAATAGTTTTATGTCAAAGACCTTCAGGATAATATTTATATTTTATACACGCACATAAAAATATGACAAAAATAAATACTTGGGTAAATTTTTGATATTTGAATATAAACAAAAGTAAAAGATTGAGTATGCATTAAATCCGAAAGTCTAATATTATTATGTTGTACATATGCATTATTCATGTATGTCGGAGAAATTATTACATATAAACCTAACTTATTTTATTAGTAGCATCATTCCGTAGATGGCACTAAAAAGCTACTAAAATAATTTCTAAATAACGAACTAGAGACAATGTACGTCCAGAGATGGCGCCACTTTTAATTTTAACTTTACTGTTTTTGTCCTGTCAATACCTTGGGAATTTGAGGCAAATTATAGTCAGAGATGGAAGCACTGTCGTTTGTCCACCAGAGGAATATTATCAAGAATATTTAAATATGTTGGACAAATTATGTTGCGATATATTCTGCTTTGTTCAGACATTAAATTCTGAGATATGTAATAAAAGTCCAAGCCTTTGGCTTTCGCTAACTGATAAATTCATAACGCAGCTCGCAGGGGATCTAACTGGGCACCCGCAAAGGATTCTGCAGCTACACCAAAAGTGACGAGGGGACAATGAACTACGGTGGATCTTCATGGAACCAAGGGGAGTCCAAGGTTGTGCTAGCAAACACCTAGAAAATATCAGCTTGCAATCTGACGTCTTGCAAGCAAAGGTACATGCAGCGATTTTGAGTACTGCACTAGATAAGACAAATGGATCACGGATCGAAAATCTCAAACCTATTATTGGCATCTTTTTTGTTAAATGACCACTTAAGCCAGATCATACAAGTCATAAGCCCTGGGCCACCCTTGCAAAATATAAAGACTTGCATATATGTGTTCTGAGAGACCAAATAAGATCTGTGAGACTTTTATAATTTATCTTAATTAATAAATATCCCTCTGGACAAAATCCAGTAATTGTGTTCTTTTATTAATAAAACTTAAATTAATTTAATGTGTTTCATTTGCCTCGCACAGCCACGATACCTTGATATACGTGAAATAATTAATTCATAACTAAAAGACCGAAAAAATGTTCTCTTCTGTATATAATCTTATGTGTGTAGTTTTTTGGGATATTCTGCCGTTTGTTTTTGACTTTTCTGGCCAGCGATATACACGGCAGAATATCCCAGTAAACTACATACAAGATATACGGAAAGTTCATAAAATCTAGGTCCATAAAATCGAGGCTTTGTTGCATTGTTTTCGCACACGATTTGGTAGACGATCCCAGCGAAGTAATTATTTCAAGTTAATTGCTTTGACACCGTAAGAGCTACTGCACTTCAAACTTTGCGCGCGATAACCGACCACTCAGATGAAGGCTTAACCTAATAATGGACCCCGTAGAATCGATATCGAGGTGGATGAATCAAAAGGTCACAGCATCCCGCTGTTATTGGAGACGAGGAGTGGATTATTAATGCCAACGCCCAACGTAAAAAAAGACAGAAAACCACTTTTCATCATTGCTTTTCCTGCATTTTATATCACATTTTGGTGTTGCTTGTATTTAAAAAACACGTTGTTTTTTGAATTTTTAAAAAATTCCTTCTTTCTTTTCAAGTAAAAGCGTGTAATAAGCGCGACTTTTGTATTTACAAACACATTATATTTTTACTCCCTTTATATTAACTCGTGGCGTCTGCTTGCTTGCTTGCCGGCTGGCCGTCAAAAAAATTTTTGGATCGATTTTTGACCGTTTTCCCGTGATCCAATCAAGCTGAAACTTGGCAAGTAGACTCGTGCCGACAATCAAGAAGATCTATAAAATTTTCGTTAAAAAAAATTAATAAGTAGAGTATAATTTCGGATTTTTAGAAATTTTATTGGTTTTTTCAAATTGGAATCATTAGAAAAGTTTGATTAGCAACGGTGGCCTGATAACGTCGCGGAATATTTTACAAATTTAAATTACTCCATCGGTATACACAATAGGTACTTCACTACGAAAGTCGAAAATCTAAATTGACTGACAAATGATTTTAGAATTTAATCTTCAAAGCATGAAGTGTCTTATCAAAGCTCAAAACATCTGACATTTCAGAAATATATTAAATTACTGTAAGTTTAGTTTTATGTTATATGTTTTGATTCGTCTTTAATTGTTGTTATATTTTACAAAGAAAGGGAGTATAATAAAAACTTGGTTTTTATGGGTTACTTTTTTTTAGATTGACCTTATAATATTTGTTTAAAAATATACAAGTTCGTAGTCGTTTTTAAACAAATAAAACATATTGAAACCAGCCGTGGAACCAGACAAGAAATTTACCTTAGCTCATGTCTATATATTTTGGCGGTCTCTAACCGAATGAAACCACGAGAGACAATGAGAAAATATCGCTCGCATTGCCAGACGATCGCCTTAAGCATGAGTCAAATTATTTGATGTCGTCCGGTATCGTAATAAATAAAGCTCGTGCTGACATGATCTCCATTGTAAAACAAAGAAAATAAGATAACACTCGTTTGGCCAACCTGAATACCTGAACACGGCAACAAAGAGCGTTGTAGTATAGAGGGAGCATTTTGCACGGCTACGCGCTCTTAATCCTTTGTGTGTAGGTCTTTGTCCTCTCTGCTGCTTTATATTGTAAAAATTCTTTCGATTAGATGTATCCCGTGACACGACAAAAGATCCACGGACATTTGGCCTAGCGCAAAAAGGTCCACGCGACAAATATCCAAACGAAAAAAGGTACCCACAGTACAACAGGTCTGTTAAACAAAAGGCCCATGTGTTGAAGGATCCACTCGATATTAGATTGAACGTTAAATTCTAACGATAAAAAACGATAGGGCGGCCCTCGTAGCCCAGTGGATATTACGCTGGCTTCTCACACTGAGGGTTCCGGGTTCAATTCTCGGTGAGATCACAATTAATCTATGTGATTTACTCACGCCTGGGTGTTTTGTGATGTGTTTCGCTTCTGTAATTGGGCATCTTGGCCTGTTGAAGCGTAAATAAAAAAGAAAAAACAATTAATGTATATTATAGATATCTCACAGAGACGAAACTGTATTTCTTATTATTAATAATGTATTCTTATTAATAATCATGATTAATAATGTCTCTGTGACATAAATCCAGCCCTGTTCTGAAAGATTTGAACAAACTCAAAATATTCTGAAAGAAAAAAGAAAATGACAACAATGTTTAAAAATGCATTTTTTTATGAAAAAGTTTTAAATAAATGAATAAATTAATAATGTTGAGAAGATCATTGAATATTCTCTTTCGCGAATTTTTTAAAACATATCCGATAAAATAAAAACACCAAAATATTGCATATAAATTTTTGTGAATCATAACGAAAACATATATATATATATATATATATATATATACATATTTATAAGATTAGGTTAGGTTAGGCTAAAAAAAAGTGCAGTATGTGCCTTCAGCACAGTTATATAAGATCATGGTACCTTTGTTTCCTAGGGCAGTTAAAAGATACTTCACTTTTGCTCAATAGGGCAGATTCAAGATTTTAGTCCATTGATTTGATAAGGTACTTTTTTTTGAGACAATGTTTTTTATATTGGAAACGTGTATGGAAGTCTTTATAGAATCGCCTAGGGCTGACATGTATGAGCTGGCTTCAGTGATTACTTTACATAATGCAACGTCCAAGAAAATCCTACAGATCATCAAATTTTTGAAAGTTCTATACATTATGTTCTAAATCAGTTTGTTTATATTCATCTAAAATTTATCTTCATTAATAATTATCATTTGTGGACAAAATTCGGCAATTGTGTTCGCAGAACATATGTACATATAAAAATATTATTAAAAAATATTCAATCTTATTAATTAAATACCCAGTGAACATCAATTTATAATACTGAGGCTTTGCTAGTTACATACTATAGTACATAGTATAAATGGTTGGTCTACACCACATCCCTTCTGATCTCCCCAAATTCCACGAATTCCATCTGAAGCTCGCGAAGCATCTGTGAATACAGCCTGTTTCGTACAAATGGCTCCAGTGGGAATAGATCATAAATTTATTTCCTATTCTCACAAATTCATGAGATAAAATTTGTAGCTGATCAAGCCTTCTCGCAGTGAAAATATCTAAGAAGCAAGTTTTTCGCTTTGTATCTACAATTTAACATATAATATTTAATAAATGTCTTTTTAAAATGTCTACATCATTACGCAAAAAAAAACACCAAACAACATTGCTGGCGAAAGTTAAAATCAAATATTCAGTTTTCGTTTTAGTAGCTCATAAGTTAAATTTGTCAAGTCGTTATTTAAAATCTTGATTTCTGGAATCGTCTTGTACATTAACGTGTGTTCTACGGTTGTCTAGGTGTTTTTAATATATTCTAATAACAAACAAGTCAACTTTATTCCCAACATACTCCGCGAATGAAATTTGCATCTACTACATGCACAATAAAAAATTGATCAAATGACATACTCGTTTAAGTATTTTACATGCAGTGATGCAAAGGGCGTAGATTGCTTGGTATTACGTGTTGTGGATGGCAATACATATTAAGTAGTTAGTTAGAGACTGTGATAGCTTGCTGTTAGGCTTTGTGAGCTCATCCTCCCAAAGTAGGCCAAAATCTCATATATGTATGCAGAAAACTCGACATGTGTTGCCCAATAATTGAACATCATTAATAAATAAAAATAAACCCTGTCTACTCTATCTTACTAATTTCCTTATAAAAAGATAGACGGATCTGTTTTAATTTTGAAATATAAAAAAGGTAAAAGAACGCAGGAAAAAGAAATTTTCCAAAGAAAATACACCCAGATCGATTTTTGGGCCTAATAAGCCCCATCCCTATGATTTTTTTAGACATGTTTAGAGCGATTTTCGAGGAAGTCAGTTTACATGGTATTTTCAAGGTATAAAAAGGTATTTACATGGTATAAAAAGATAAACGGATCTGTTTTAATTTTGAAATATATAAATGGTAAAAAAACGCCTGAAAATGAAATTTTCCAAAGAAAATACACCGACAGATCGATTTTTGGGCCTAATAAGCCCCATCCCTATGATTTTTTTAAGACATGTTTAGAGCGATTTTCGAGGAAGTCAGTTTGCATGCTATTTTAAAGGTATAAAAAGGTATTTACATGGTATAAAAAGATAGACGGATCTGTTTTAATTTTGAAATATATAAATGGTAAAAAAACGCCTGAAAATGAAATTTTCCAAAGAAAATACACCGACAGATCGATTTTTGGGCCTAATAAGCCCCATCCCTATGATTTTTTTAAGACATGTTTAGAGCGATTTTCGAGGAAGTCAGTTTGCATGCTATTTTCAAGGTATAAAAAGGTATTTACATGGTATAAAAAGATAGACGGATCTGTTTTAATTTTGAAATATATAAATGGTAAAAAAACGCTATGAAAATGAAATTTTCCAAAGAAAATACACCGACAGATCGATTTTTGGGCCTAATAAGCCCCATCCCTATGATTTTTTTTTAGACATGTTAAGAGCGATTTTCGAGGAAGTCAGTTTACATTGTCAAATATTATCGAGCCTTTACTTTTTACTCTCAAAAAAATAAAGCACGGGTGGTGCTTATTGGTGGAAATATACAGGGGATGTTCGTGCGCAACCTTCAATTTTTTTCGCCTGAGTATTCTCACCTGTAGATGAGAGCATCTGCGGCTTTCGAAACTAGTCGTGTATAACTTAAACCCAAAAGTGGTCTTACATAAGTATTTTATTTATATATAAATTTTTATATGTTTGTCTAAATTAGAGCGTCTTTTTTTAAGGGTGGTAAGCTGTTTGTTTGTCTTAGTTTGTTTGGTACTTTATTGCGTAACTTTGGTATAACCACTACGAAAGCATGGTCACCGAAATTTTTTTTTTTCGTGGGAGCGATTTACTTCAACTTACCTACTTTATATCGATGGTCCCTACGTATACTGTTGAATCTGCTAAAATTCTTTTTCCGTTTTACTATCTTAAAACATTCAATTTACTCTATATTTTCGGACAAAGTTAAAAAAAAATTGAATTTTCATGTCAAACAAAGCATGTTCTAAAGGAAAAGCAAATGTTTTTGTAACATTATCCGAAAATATAGAGTAAATTGGATCGTTTAAAATAGTAAAACGAAAATCGTTTTTTTACAGATTCGACAGTATACGAGGGGGGAGGTCTTAGTTGTCTATTATTTGCGGAAAATAAATGCAAAAGAAATATAAAATATAAGAATATTCGTTGTTTTCACCATAAATTTGTTTTAGAATATTAACATATTTCGGGGCCAATGGTCCCTTCAGCAGGATACAAAAAAGTCACTTAAAATGAAAAAAAATAATAAACTTTTCTTGAAATCACAATACTTTGCAATTTATCATTCGTCCATGAACACTTTATTATCGCTGGGAACAAATAAAGTTATTAATCACTTGCTAGATAATTCCATCCAATTCTCGCACGCAGTAATCGCATTTATTTAATTGCTTACTATCGGTAAGAAACTCGTTCGATTATTTCGCTTCATATCTGTCGCCCCGAAATCCACGACCGCCCATATTTCAAAACGTGAAATGTCAAAACAAAACACAATTGCGCAGCGAGGTGCTGCTTTACATAAGCGATACGCTGGTCTTTAGAACACTCGGGAAGATTATTTTTCTTTCTAGTGCTGAGAGAAGGTTCTCGTCGCTTCTAGGCTGTTCCGGGCGTGTCCAGAATGTAGATAATCCTAAAGTGCTGTAGGCAGTCTATAGTGTTGTTCCAAGGGATTCTTACAGTTCGCAATTACTTCTGCTTACCACAATCATTGGTTATCTTTTTAAATTTGAAAATGGTATTTTCAACGCAGTAACACCAACACACACGTTTCAAGCTTGTTATCGACACGTGCAGTTGAGCGTTAACATTTTAACGAATTTATTTATAACATGCTGATTTGCGAGAGCATTTATTACGGACGAGTGATTCATTTACAGTAATTATGAAAATTTCAATATTTCATTGAACACAATATTAATATTTGTAATGAAGGTTTATTTTAGATTTGTCGGCTAGCGCAGTATTATTAATTACATTATTAAAAAGCTGAGTTCCTATATCATAGTTTAAGTACCCAGCTTCGCTAATGATTTTTTTCTCTTTCTGTATGTAAATTTAATATCACCTTAAATTTAATAATAATTTTAAAATGAATAATCTTGCAGATAAACAATCATCATTAAACATTAGTGATGGGTCCGCTCTGTACTCACTACTACAATGTAGTACTACACTACATGAAGTGCACACTTCGCACGTTTTGAAGTGTAGTGCACACTACAAACTACAAACACCAAAGTTATTGAAAGTATAAACTTCAAATAGTACACTTCATTTCAAAGCGAACACTACAAAGTACATACACTTCAAAGTTATCGGTAACAACCCCCCCTCCCCATGGTTTGAAAATTTTTTGGAATCGAATGAAGAAATCTGGCTGGCGACCTTTTTTCCTTTTTTTTTAGGTCGCCAAATGTTACTTTGGAGAAAATATCGTCATTTATCTTAAATATTTTTCTCGTTGACCTTTTTTTTTAGCTCGCCAAATTTTTATTTGGGAAAAAAATATTAACTCACTAATACTTCATTACTTCATTTCATTACACTTGACTTCATTAATACTACAATTACTTCACTTCATTAATACTGCAATTACGTCATTACTTCACTTCATTCACTTCATTTACTTCACTTCATTTCGTAGTACTACAATTACTTCACTTCAAGTAGTGTTTACTACAATTGTAGTGTACACTTTGTAGTCTTCAAACTGGTGAACGTGTGTGTGTTGTAGTCTTCATTTTGAAATGTAGTTTTTCCCTTCGCTATTAAACATTATTTGTACATGATCGCCCTTTATTGATACATTAAATATATAGATATATAGATCTAGCGACCGCCAGGCATACTTTATAGTAACAAACCTGAATTTTTTTCTGTAGATGTACACTTTTGTAGGTGAGAAAGTATGGATATTATGACATTTTTGTTGGGAAGATTTTGGCAGATAACATGTAATACAGGTAAAAAAAATGTGTAAGTATAACTTTAAAATATAAGCTTATATTGTTAAACAGTGGCCCGAATAAAATATATAAAATTCAGATTGTTTACTAAAACGTAAATGAAATGATTATTTTTTGGGGATTCAAACGACAAACGGAAGAAATGACTAGGAAAAAGAATCTGGAAATAATTAATATGAGTGTATATTACTGTCCCGTTAAACATATTAAAAAATCACTTAATATATTTTTGTACGTGTATCTGCCAAAATCTCCCAAACTAAAATGTCATAATATCCAAACCTTTTTAACTTCTATGGTGTACATCTACATAAAACATTTCAGGTTAGATACTATAAGGTACGTCTGGTGGTCGCTGGTCTTATATTATGTTGCTTGTTTATTTATTTATATATATATTTAGCAACATGCTTATAGCATGTTGCTAAAGCAGGCCGAAGACACTTGTAATTGTGATATTAGATTGCGTTTGAAATAAGTAATATATCGTTTTTTGTTTATAAGTGTTTTTTATAATAATATTGTGTCCCATTAAAAATAATAATAAAAAAATATATATAATAAAGATGTGTATATTAATTTAATATAACCTCAAATATTACTGAATGACGACATAGGATATTTCTTCACCTCATATTAATATAATTAATAAGAATATAAAAGAATGTTAGTAAACTTACTAAAAACCACTACCAGACTACTAACACTAGTGGTTTTTACTAAGTTTACTAACATTCTGTTTTTATGTCTAACCACAAAGTTAATGCTTTAAATATTAATAATAAGAATATATTTTATATTATTGATGGGTTTGGCGTTAAGATTATACAGATTGATATTTTTATAGTTTATTATGAAATATTAAAAGTAAAAAATGTGCATTAATACTGTATACACAACTTTTCAAATTTGATACATATATGTGGTCGAAGATGGACGGAGTAGGTGAACTTTACAAATCATTCAAGCCAGCCAATGAAAGGTCGTAAACTCTATGAAGGTCCAAAAAAGACATCCATACATATTTAATTCATCTGAAGTAAAATAATTTAAAATTTTTATTTTAGCAATGTTTTAATCATTGTTAGTTATCTGAGTAATTACGATACCTTTTGGGTGAAGTGCAAAGTACTTTGGTCGAAGGTCTGTTTGTACAGTTCACCCACCCTCCACCCCATCACGGGCTGAAAAGTTTATTCAGAATGATGCAGCAGACGCCATCTATCGACAGGAAATGATCCAATAGTGGCACAGGCTAACCAGGTTACTGCTAACGCAGCGCACTGATTGGTCGCCGGCTGCTCATTAAAGCCTCGTTTGTGCAACGGATTCGATCAGGAGCTCTCAAAGTGTTGACTCGGATGAAATCCATACCGCCTTAGACTCCTTGCAGAGATCTCTTATTGCGAAGGAAGCGTTATAAAAATAAAATAAATCAGTGCAGAAAGGCAGTTAAATTATTTTATTTTAATGTTCATTAAATAGGTTGAAAAACTATTAACTATGTTACATTAACACGAGTTTAATAATAATTTAATATTTTACTACTTAACTATCGAGAGTAAAAGCATCTCTCATCGTCGGGTGAAGCGTTAAACTGTAGCGAAGGGTAGAATTTCATTTCGGAATAGAGGCTTCAACATGCTCACTATTCTATACTAGTTCATCACTTCTTCTTCGTCCACTTACTCACGCACGCTCTTCGGTTGTCGAAGCTTCTAACAGGGCCAATATTTTATTTATCTCCTCATTATCCTCCAATATTTTATTTATCTCGTCATGCCAGATCTTTCGCGGTTTCTTTACCATATTTTCCCCGTTCATCAGTCCCAGTGATACTTTCTTTATTCTATCTATTACGCCATAGCCAGCATCACATTCACTTCTAATTCGTTCATTCTCTACTCTATCGTACAAGAATTTTCCAAACAAACTTCTAAGTGAACACATTTCTACCGCATTTAGTCAACTTTCGTTCTTTTTTGTAGACTTCACTTCCAAACATCAGAGTTGATACCAGAACTCTATTATGTACCGCTAGTTACCGCCGCCAATTTTGGCATTATCAAACACATCTGCCTCAATGTTTGTCAATTTCATAACGGCTGTTATGTTTATATTCCCATCATATGTACAATTCTTTTCTTGTATCTTCGTGTTATGCTCAACATTCTTATTTCCATGCTTTTTTTTTTGCATTAATATGATGATTTTGCGTGTGCGTTTTATTTGTAGTAGGTCTTCGTCTACTTCAACGAATTACATAAAGTGAGCTACTTGTAGTATTTCAAAACTGTACTACTACAAAATTTTGAGTGTAACTAAAAATTATCGCTGATAAGGGTGGAATTTGAGACTGTCTACGTCGTCTTTGCCAAAAACTTTTGCTTACAGAGAGGCGGGATTTAAATGAGTCGTTTTATCTTCATCGAATTCACACATCATGACAATATATGTGTGAAGTGTGAAGTGACGTATAATGACGTACTTCATTTGAAGTAAGAAGTTTGAAGTGTGCAGATGAAGTGTGAAGTTTGAAATATGAGAAATGATGTTTGAAATGCTCGGATTGAAGTGCGAAATCTGAAGTTTGAAGTGTGAAGTATACAGTTTGATTAAAAAGTGTGAAGTGCGTTAGTATAATGAAGTACTTCTGATAATTATTAAACTGACTTCTTTCAATTAAATAATTTTTTATTTACGATTATTTATTTATTTATAATAATCATCGCCCATATTTAAAAAAAAATTAAAATCAAGCATATAAAAGCAATTATAATCATTGTAACTGTGGTTATAATTGGTTCTACTAAATATCTTACGCTTAATCCTTAGTTTGCTATTTAAAGTTGTTTATTATTGAAATTTTTACCATTGTACGATCTTATCTTTATACTACCTGAGTTTGAGATTAAATTTATATTTTCCTTTTTATGTTTTCATATTTGATATGTATTTTTTTATCTGCATTATATTTGTTAATGGCAATTTGTACCACGTAGAACTTAAATAAATAAGAGATTTTTGTGTGTTACAGGACTTATCTACTCGCTACGTATCTTACTCACTTCAGCCTCCCTACTTACAAATTTTAGGTTATTTAATTGCTTTCACTCTCTAGTCATGTTATCTCTAGTAGCCTATAAATTTTGCAAAAAACTTTAATATCGAAGCCCTACAACTTTATTTCCTTGGCTAGGTGCTTAAATTTTCAAAAACTTATTGTAATGCAAAATCATCATATTAATGCAAAGAAGCATGGAAATAAGAATGTTGAGCATAACACAAAGCTACAGGAAAAGAATTGTACATATGATGGGAATATAAACAAAACAGCCGCTATGAAATTGACAAAAATTGAGGCTGATGTGTTTGATAATGCCAAAATTGGCGGCGGCAACTAGCGGTGCATAATAGAGTTCTAGTATCAACTCTGATGAGAAGAACGAAAGTTGACTAAGTGCGGTAAAAATGTGGTCACTCAGATGTTTGTGTGGAAAATTTTTGTACGATAGAGTAGAGAATGAACGAATTAGAAGTGAATGTGATGCTGGCGTGGCGTAATAGATAGAATAAAGAAAGGATCACTGAGATGTGGAACGGATGAGCGAGGAAAAGATGGTAGAAAATTTTTGAGGCCGATGTTGAAATAGAGGGCACCCACGAAAGATCTTGCATGACGAGATAAATAAAATATTGGAGGATGGGAAGAAGTGATGAGATAGGATAGAATAGTGTGGCGTTCTATCGTCTCTACGCAGCCCTCTGAGAAATGGCGTGATGGTTAGTTAGTTAGTTAAATTGGCAATTTTACTGTTGATCACGGTTCTTTTAGAAGCATTAAAACCATATTTATTTTGCAATCTCCGCTTTGTCTATAAAATTAGTTAAAAATGCATCTATTGAAGAAGTTAAAAATGTGTTTATCTCAATCCCGTTTTAGGCAAAGAAGCTTTTTTTCTGTACATATCCCTCATGTGATATACTAGAGAAGAAATAATAGAAGAATGAAAGACATTGAAATGGTTATACATAGGCTACATCGATTGGAAGATACACAATTGACCAGTTTTCTTGTCGGTTCAGTCATAAGAAAATCGTCTAGTGATAAAATGGTCTATGGTTCAAGCCTCATTCTAGAAAGAGGAAAAGGATGATAAAAACAATAAAAAATATACATTATTTTATAAAATATATACTTATTTTTCAATATTATAAATGTATTCTTGTAGCAAAATTCACAAAAACATTTTCACAAAGATTTCACCTCTTTCAAGCACCAAAAATATTCAATACTCTTAACACTACACTAAAAACTTGTAGCCATAGTCTCGCGTATTTTTCTTCAAAAGTGAAACAATGGCTGTATGAAAAGGGAAGGAAACATGCCCATTTTATTAAATATCCTATTCAGATCATTTTTTTTCCTTTGTCTATAATATAATTAATTAACACCATTATTAAATTGTAAACATTTAATAAATTATTACTATTACTCAATTTTAATTGGCAATAAGATTGATTCACAAATGTTATATAAATACTAAATATTCTTGAACATTATACTACTGGAAGAGCACTGTCTGATACAATAAAGTAACATTGAATAAACATTGAAATAAACATCAAATTAAACATAAAAAAATAATAAAAAATAAACATAAACATAAAAATTCTTTCAGTAATGTTTTTAAACTAGCTTTTACTGAAATTCCGAAAGTATAAAATAACTCCTTTGCTTTGTTCCATATGCTCCAATATGACTATTCCAATAGAGAAAAATATACACAATCAAAATTTAAACCATTCATGGTTTAAGGACACTTGACAACTCGCTCTTTTGAAAACTGTCCGTTTGGTTATTCTATCTACCAATCTGAAAAAGAAAAACTTGAAAATGTTTTTTAATCCCTAAAAAAACATGTTGAGTGCAGCGGGATGTTTGATGCAGATAGCTCTTCAAATCCTATTAATTTTTCCGTCAAAGCGTGTCGGGACGCCAACTCCTCCCTGTGGCAGTTTGGGAATATTTGAAATTCCCCGTGCTAGGGGCAGAAAGTCGCTGATTAGCGAGATTTATACGCTCCACGATCTACTTTCCGCCAACTATGGGGCGGAACTCCGAACAATAAGAAAAGCCTGATATTGGAGGCCATTATAACTTCAGGAATGTTTATTAATTAATCGGAATTTTAGAAATCGCTGTCAGCTGATTAAATTGACTTGAAGCTTAATTTAATAATATATTTACATTGTTACGTGTCGTAGCTGCAGGAGGAATTAATAAAAATGCTGGAATTTAATAATCGATTTATTAATTACTGACTATTAACACTATTTAACTTAACGCAATTATTTAAATAAAACTGTTTCGCAATATATCTCTCATAAATAGACACTTTATAATCGCTTTAACACTTAATTCACTAATCACTAGAACAATCCGTCAAATTTCAGTACGTATTACTATTCGCTCCGGTTCATTTCGCTACGTAAGAACTTTTTCCGGAATATTCGCTCGAATATCGCACATGGGTAAGTACTTCACTTAATTAACTGTCACTTAGTTCACACGCTTGATGGTAACACTGTTTTCGCTTCGCGATTCGCCGCCGGAAACGTCAAAATAACAATGGCCCTCTGTGGTCTGGATACGTTTATTTATACCCGATAACGTGGAATTTTTCACACCTTCGAGATTTTCATAGTGTTTTCTCGCAAGTTCTCGTAATTCCAGATGTTTCTGGAACTTTGGAGACGTCTCTCGAAAGCTCTAGATTACTCTATATTGTTCTGGAATCTTCGGTAGTATTGTGAACATTTCAAACAACTGTCACTTGACATGATTTCAGCCCCGTTACAATATTAACCTTTGTCGTACGGTATTAAAATTGAAATGCTTATTCCGGTGCTATGAACTCAGTGTACAATATATATATATATATAATATATATATATATATATATATATATATATATATATCATGAATAACAGAATAACCGTCTGATCTGGCCAGCTACGCAGGTGCTACTTAAGGCAATATTTGTTGTGTCCAGTAAATTATTATACATTGTAATTATTTATATGAATACATAAATAATTATACTATGGAGGAATACTAAAATGTATTTAGTATTCAGTGTGTAATAGAACAAGTCCACAATACTTAACAGTTTAATTCCTGCTTTAATTATGAGTCGAAAATGTTCAAGCAACCATGACCTAATATCAATTTTTATGGAAATATGTAAAGTTACAATTTTTTTTTCAAAAATTCTGATTTATTTTTTGTAAAACTTTATAATGTCATTTTAATAACTTATGTTGATTTTAACAAATTCATTCCCTTAAATGTAAGTAAAATAAAATGATAAAAACCTTCCAATTCCAATTGGAATTTCTGCAGGTTTTTTATCATTTTATTAATCTTGTATATATATTTTCGGCTCATTATCAAGGCAGGAATCTACCTAAGTAATGTAGACCAGCTCTGTTACACCCTGTATTTATAGTGATATTCACATAGTTATAGGCGATCTCAACTCAGTTTACATCACCGCATAGGAAAGGTTAATTTTTTTTTCCTTTTTTTCTACAAAAGTCCAAGCAGTCGTAATGACTATTCATAACATTTTTTATCCCATCTTATCTATCGCTTGGACAGTACTCTTCCACAGCTCTGTGTCCTGTGCTATGTCGATCACCTGAAGCTACTGGTAGGCAGGCCATTATTTATTCAAAGATAATCAAAATTATTTATATACTTTTATTAACAAAATATATGATTTTAATCCAACCCAGCGAAATCCCATCAATTCGGAAAACCTGAGAAGTAATCCTCTATTTTCCGTAGCCAGAATGTAAATACTTAATTTTAAGTAGTTACTAAGAAGCTGAAGATTGAATATTTGATGCAAGTAATAATTTAAACACCTTCAGGTTTGTAATCTCTTACAGTTTTTTTATATAGAACCTAGTATATTTTTAATGAAAAAAAATCTAAAGTAGCGTAAAACGGGGCTACATTGCACATGTTTCGGTAGTTTTTTGATGGTTACTTTTTTTGAACATCTAAAATAAAGTTTTTTTTCACTCCAACAGAACCATGTGCCCTTTGGCTATTAAATTCATAGCAATATCAAGCCCTACTAGCCCTCCATAATGTGTCAAAGTAACCCGGGTGTGGGGTTTCTTCGACAAGGTATTGAAATGCAACTTAAGTCAAAGATCTAAAGCGTAATGGTTACTTTTACATCATTTTGATAAAGAAATATTAATAATTATTGCGTCGCATGGGAAATTAAATTAAAAACAATGAGTGTTGATAATCAATTCGTCATTTTTATTAAATAAATATTTAACATAATAGTAACAATATGGTACAATTATAGGCACGTAATCATAATTAATTTTAACATTATTACAATCAACTTTAGAAATAAACTTAACAAATTTGAACAACAGTAGCAAAAACTAAAAATAATTATTAATCTGTATTCTTGCACCCCGTTATTCGTGGGCAGGATTGGTTGAGCTTTTGTTACACATGCCTTTGTCACGCGAGCTCGCTCTGCATACATTTAAACCGTATTTTGGCGCTCTGTTAAAATAGCCCCAAAAACTGTCAAAGTTACCGTTAAAGTCAAAGTGACCCCGCGTTACGGTAGTTTTCAGGGAACCTCAAAATATTTACCGCGAATAAACAAAACTATGCACCTGTGAAATAGCACGTTTGTCGCTTGCGATGTTTATACAACTAGAATGATGCATTTAAAAATGATATAAAAAAAGAACAAGATGCGTTTAAAAAGGATATCAAAATGTGCAAAAGAAAATTTTCGAGTTTATGAAAGAGAGAATTTTATTATGAGCGTAAAGTAAATGTTAGAATGAACTATGATTTAATTTTAGTATAAGCAAAGAGAAAATTTTAGAGTAAGCAAAAGTATAATCCTATAAAGTAAAGAAAGATAGAATTTTAGAGTAAGCAAATAGAAAATTTTTATACATGCAAAGAAAGAATTATACTGAAAATAGCAATGAACGAATATACCGTGTAGTGAAAATCTGTAACACTAAACATCATTTTAAAAACTATTCGTATTTATGTGATACTGATTTATTTTTGAATTTTATATTAAAAATATGTTTTTAACTTATTCATTTTTTTATTCTGTCTAACATTGAGCTTGATAAGACCAATCAAATGCAATTTATTTCTCAAAATTAAACCGAAAACAGTAAAGTAAATTGCGATGATAATTGGCGATAAAATATCTAAATATAATAATTTTCTTGATTGTCTATCCGTCGGTCCATACTGCTGGAATTACAAAGAGTGACACTCAATTGGCGCGCAGCTTTGGCAACACGCAAGGGTCGCCCCACCAAAATTACACGATCTTGACATTTTTATATTATAGTTAGCTGTGACCCGTCAAACTTTTTTTAACGTTAGTACTTTTAAATGCCGGTTCCTAAAGAATAAGTATTTACTTAAGTATAGCTGACACCCATGATACCTATAAGTAATAATGACATTTATCAAAATATTTGAACATTTTTTGAAATATTTTCCCTCCGGCAATTAATGGTACTTCTTTAAACCCTGGCGATTGTACGTAAAACTAAACGCGATAATGTCCTTTCATGACAATATCACATTAGCTACAACATAATTAATATTGTAAATAAAACAGACATCAAAATAAAATCAAAAATAAAATGAGAAAAATTTATTCCGGTACCGGGAACCGAACCCAAACCTCCTTGATAAGAGCCAGGTATCCTAGCCACTACACTGTATCAAAGATGTCACTGAGCTCTGAAAAATGTTTATAAAGCCAACGTACGTACGTTTTTGAAAGTATATTGGGCGCCCAATAAAGTTTTTAAAATTTTTTTTTAATAAGTAAAAATTTTTTGCGTCTTTGCTTGGTCTTATATTTACTGTATTTTTGACGGGTCACGCAGGCTCGACAGATGCAACATTAAGTTGCAGCTGGTCCGGGTTTGCTGGCTCGAAGTTCAAGCCCCATCTCCTGCCGTTTAATTTCGGTTTTTGAGCCGTGAATTCGAAAGAAATTAACGAGGTTACACAAAATCACGTACAGACAGACGAACGAACATACGGACAGACAATGAAATTATTACATTTGGGATTTTAAAGCCGATTTTAAAAAACAATTGGTTTTCTATTCATGCATTTTCGGCTTCCAAACCCAGCAATTATCATATCCCGTCATTTCATTACTAAGCAACTAGATTTATCGCGTAGTCCAATTCTAGATATATTCCCCTTTCAATTAACTACACCCACCCATACCCACTCTCTTTCACCCAACCCCCACAGTTGACGTTCAAACTCTTTCTTCCCTTAATGCTTTCTTAATTGTTCGTAATTCTGTTTTTATTTAGTTAATATCTGAACCCTGATAAAGACTCAGTTGTGAGTCGAAACTAGTTGGTTCAAACTCAATAAAGTGGTGTTAAACAAAAAGTTATTTTATTTAAAAAACTAAATATTTTTTCGATACATCTATTTTTATGCATCTTAATTTGTTTTAATTATCAAATAATAATGTTCTATAACCGCTTTATAATAAAAAGTACTTTAATTTAAAAAAAATCATGAAAGTTAAATTCCTGACCCTAATGGGTCTAATAATTACAGGTGTTAACGAAGTTCGAAGGAAACTTAATATTAAGGCCATTAAAAGCACTTTAATTGTGCTTTATCCTGCAAATTTGTTTACAACACAGTTCACTTCACTTCAAACTTGTCCATTTAGGAAAGAAAAGACAGGGAGGAAAAAGGTGTACTCCACGGTGTTAACAAGAATTACTTTCTCGTCAAATCTTTGTTGTATTAACTCGATTCTGTAAAACGTTTTCGAATCGGATTACTCAAGACTAAATTCGTTGAATTTCAAACATCGTATTGTCTTTAAATATTCTTAAATGTTTTGTCTTTTCAAATTATGACTTTGTGAAAGTGCTTCGTAATCAAATAAGTTTGTATTGGCGAGTAATTTGCATGTATCAACGAAATTTGTCTTCGTAATTTGTTTACAATATTTACTTAAGGGAAAAAATATAGCCACAAAATCGAAAATAGAACTAGATAGCGAATGATATTTTAAAAAAATGTTAGTATACAATAAAAAAGTAACCCATAAAAACCAAGTTTTTATTATACTTCCTTTCTTTGTAAAATATAACAACACTTAAAGACGAATTAAAACGTATAACATAACACTAAACTTACATTTAATTTAATATATTTCTAAAATGTCAGATGTTTTGAGCTTTGATAAGACACTTCATGCTTTGAACATTAAATTCTAAAAACATTTGTCAGTCAATTTAGATTTTCGACATTCGTAGTGAGGTACCTATTATGCATACCGATGGAGTAATTCAAATTTAGAAAAAAATTCCGCGACGTTATCGGGCCGCCGTAATCAAACTTTTCTAATGATTCCAATTTGAAAAAACCAATAAAATTTAAAAAAATTCGAAATTATACTATTATTATTAATTTTTTTAACGAAAATTTGATAGATCTTCTTGATCGTCGCCACGAGTCTACTTGCCAAGTTTCAGCTCGATTGTATCACGGAAAAAGGGTCAAAAATCGATCCAAAGTTTATGTTGATGGCAAGCCGGCAAGCAAGCAGACGCCACGAGTTAATATAAAGGGAGTAAAAAATATTCTAATTGTAGAAAAAGTATTTGGTTATAGAATCTGCAACTTTTTCTTTCCGGACTAAAGCGATACCAATTTCGCAACTGACATCTTCGCGCGTCTAT
Organism: Agrypnia vestita; assembly: GCA_016648135.1. NCBI lineage: Eukaryota > Metazoa > Arthropoda > Insecta > Trichoptera > Phryganeidae > Agrypnia > Agrypnia vestita. The sequence continues at coordinate 74,189 of JADDOH010011132.1, read as the reverse complement.
TTGCATTTGTTTGCGCTATCTTAACAAAAAGTTTGAAAAAGTCATTTTTAAAGTAGGTACAAATATAATGAAATCGACTAGCATTTTAGTGTGCAAAAGAAGTCTGACTACGAAGGAAATATTGAGGTGTTCAACATATGTGTCGCGATGTTTGTAGGTGTTGAGTAATGTGCTGAAATCAAGTAAGAAAGACACAGGGTAGTAGGAATAAATACTCACGGTAGATTTATTCACTTTAGATTATTGTGTATGGAAGATTGCGATTCAAATATAATAGTGTCGCGAGATTCTACAATCGAGAGAAGCTGCGCTCGATCGATGTGGGTTGAATGATTTTGGAATGTTTACTATTACCAAAGTTGACTGGATCACGGGGATGGTAAAATTCAACCGCAGATTGTTTTAGTGAATTAGAGTCACACGTAGATCGATATTTAAATATATATAACTTCCAAAAATTTGATAGATGTGGAATTTGTGAACCTTAATTTATGTAAAGCGATCACTTTAGCTAGCCGTGCGATAGATCTGAAGCCCTATAAACACCCAACAAAGACTTCCATACCTACTTACCGTATGAATAGCTTTGTCTCTATGAGACATCTATAATATATCTTGATTAATGATCTTCCAGGGTTAAATCCAATAAAGTATTCTTGAAAATTTTTAACATAACAGAATGTTAGTAAACTTAGTAAAAACCACTACTAGATTTACGGTCTACCGGTTTCGAGACGTACCCGTTTCATCGTCAGGACCAACACTACACTACTACATTCACAACACTGTACACCCCAACCACAATATTGTAAAACAATCACCACTTTGTTCACATGCGTGTTAATCTTGTCAGAGAAATTGAACCACTGAACAATTCAGGGATCTAACGAAAGAGAGTGAGAGGGTGTATAGTGTTGTGAATGTAGTAGTGTAGTGTTGGTCCTGAAGAAGAGACGGGTACGTCTCGAAACCGGTAGACCGTAAATCTGGTAGTGGTTTTTACTAAGTTTACTAACATTCTGTTATTACGTCTAACCACAAAGTTAATGCTTTAAATATTAATAATATAATTTTTAACATACTCAAGATAATCTAAAAATAATTGACAAACATTAGTCGCATACTAATGGAATAAATATAAATGAATTGTAAATGCATTTTAAACATCTACTATATAACCACCGAAAATATTACTTTTACATCACTCCTTCGTTTCTCAAATTGTTTTATTAAAAAAAAAATTAAAAAATTTTAACACCATGAGTTCATCTCAAGTCTAGAGTTTATAAAACTTTATAAAGACATTCGAGTTGTTCTTCGAGGCTACCAATTAGTTCAGTGAAATCAACGGGGTCCACGAACAGTAGCGAGTAATAAATACATTTTCCCTCAAAGTTTGAGAAGGACCTCACAATTAGAGTTTGATCAATGACAAGGAGACAAATTTTCCCAGAGAATATTAAAGTATGCAGTACGATTGTCGTGTTTCAAGCACTGTGGCCACGTTCACATTTGACCTGGACAGATCGATCTGGTAGAAATGGCGACTACCTAACCATTGGGTTACTAACCGTTGGGTAACTATCCCTGAAAGCACATCAAAGTAATCTAAAATGATATTATTAAAGGAACTTACCTACATAATAATCTTCAAACAAAAAAATACATTTCATTTATTGTAATAATTTTTTCAATTTTTTTTGAAAACTGGAATTGAATTAAATTAAAAAAATATGCGATGAAAATTCTGATTCAATTCTCCACAAATTATTTATGTGTTATTTTTTTTTTATCAAATACATATTTGCCTTGGAGTTTCTGAACTAGAGAGATCTGGCACAAAACCGAGATGAGTGGAGGAAGACTTGAGGAGGCCAATACCCACCAGCGGTTGTAGAGCCAAGAATGACGATGATGATGATTTTTATTAGACTTTTCATCTGTCACAGCCATCAAAACAAGGTACCAATGAAATGGGAGTGGTCACCGCGGAGGACCTTTTTTTGGACAGTCGACAGAACCCAAAAATTTTGCGCCAATATTGAATATTTTTTAATAAAAAAAATTAACGTATTCATAAAAGTATTTACTTTCATGTGAAATAATATCAATGCCATAATTCATATAAGTTTCCTTAAAAATTCACAAAAATTGACTTTTTTCGCGCTTCGTAGGTATTCCCCCTTAACTGCAGTGAAAAATGGCAATTATATAGAACGAATCATTAACTAACATTTTAAATTATTATAAAATAAGCAAACATTTCGTCATTTTATCAAAAAATAGAGAACCGAACATGGGGAACATGGTCGAATGAATGGAGAAAGACTCTTGATAAGACCACAATCCACCAGCGTCTGTAGAGCCAAAAGTGATGTTCAGTTTATGAAAATAATTAATTCAAATTTCTAATTCTATTTTGAAAACAAAGTACCCCAATATGAACTATGACGAAAAATCAACATGAATAGACTAAGCTTAATGAGAAATACTTATAATCAAATTTACAATTCTATTTAGAGAATAAAATATGCCATACCCAACTAAGATTTGACAAAAGATCAACAAAACATTAAATTGTAAAATTATTTAATAAATACGGATGCACAGCTGAAATAAATAAACATATTTTAATACTAAAACTAACCAAATTTCATATTTTAAATTATCAATGGATTTGGCGTCAATGTAGTAGATATTATTCATGATGATCATTAAAACGTGTGAAAAACATAAACTTTGTTACCTATACGCAAGTTTAATAATAATTTTGTATTATGGTGCTCAAGTTTCCAGAGTAACAAAATCTCTCATCGACAGGCAAAGTATAAAACTATTATATGCTGTTACCTCTCAGTGAGTTTAAATATAACTTTGCATTCAACCATTTAAATTTAGAGAATAACAGGATCTGCTAGTTTTACACTTTACGTCTCCGTGAGACTTTCTGCAACTCTCTAAACTTGAGTAGTAAAATATATTATTACAATTAAACTCACGTGGGGGTTCTGATGGCCGTATAACTAACTCTACAGAGCTCTAGTTTCTTGGATGATACCTTTCCACTTCTTCTGACCCCATTGCCTTCTGCTCCCTTCTCCTAGCTTCTCCAGATCAGCCAGTACTGCCAAACTGTCCTTTCCTAGTTGATTTAGCCTCGTTAACTATTTTAATGACTGTTCTGTTATGATCTTGTTAACTATTTAAGCGCAGATCTGCGATCCCTAGACACGTATGTGAATTCGGCCTTTTTTATCTGCGTTTATGGGTTTTTAAAGCTTATCATTGATTATATCTCAAGTTTTTGAATGAATGAACGAGTTCTATTTGCCAAGAAACCTCATTTGCCGCGCAAACCGGACAAAAAATCATTCCAAATGTCGTCTTCGAATTGTGTTATTTATCCGTTATTTTTAAATATATATTTTTTTAAATTTAAGTATTTTTATGTTCATTGATATATTTAGAATGAAAATATTAAAATACAATATCTTTAGTGTTATTGCTTCGATAAACATGTGCGTACATTTCTGACAGTAAATTTCGTTACTTATTTTCGTAATTAATGAATCAGTAATTACTGTAAAAGTAATTACTGAAATATAAGTAATTATTGAAGTCTGTATATTGTGAAACCAGAAACTGCAACTTTTTTAGCGATTATTGTTGATTTTTATAGGAATGTAACCATCACAAAAAAGTGTCTAAAAACAGCAATCGTGCGCGAAATTGCGCGGCATACGACCGGTTAACCTGATGATACTGGATATGAAAGGATGTTGTGATAGGGACTGAATTTGTACATCCACGTGCGTATTGCAACAGCGGATCTAGGGACCGGTATTGTCCTTAATACTTTATTTTCAAACCAGAAGAGGGTCGTGTTCGAATTTCGTGACTGGTTTGATGATAGTATTGTAGACACGTAATTGAGAGTTTCTGCTCAGGAGTTTTGATTTTAGAGACTAGCTCATGGAGGCTACAGATCTTATTATTATGAATAAGATAAAGAATAAAACCAATTTAATGATTATAAATATTATAGTTTACATTAAAATATACTAAATTTTATTTAATATAATCGAAATTAATCATTTATATTCTAAAATTCATTAAATTCTCTCAATGTTTACGGTATTTTTTTTTCATGAATTATTAAAGTATTTGAACGATTTTCAGGAATTGGTGGTAGACATGATGCATAACAATGTTACAAGTTATGCACGTACAATGCTTATGCGGCTGGAGTTAACTGGATTAATTAACTGGCCTCCGCCAGCCCGTGAGATCACGCCTGGCTTATTTTTGGCTGGAATACCTGCACTTTGAGATATTAAAAATGCATTTTTAACCCCAGAAACCGCGCGTTATTTTAATTTTTTTTTTAAATATATATTTTCGTGTTGTGAGGTCGAAATGAAAACAGGAATATTTTGCTAAATATTAAATACAATATCGTCGCTTCCAGTCCTGATTATGATGTAGGTATATATTTTTGTTAAAAAAATACCACACTTAACAATTTTTGGATATTAATCACAATTATATTAATTACGTTGTCTGTCCGTCCGTTTGTCTTTCTGTCTATCTGTCGTCTGTTTGTTTGTCTCCGTAACATCGTATAACATCCGTAACTTGTTCATAGTAAATTTTTTCTCTTTTCTCTTTTTCCTTTTTTTTATTTATTTTCATATAAATATTACCTTTTATTACCGTATTATAAAATGACTCACATATGTACCTGTACACAAAATAAGAACTGTGGCTCCCTCATCAGACTCAAGAGCTTCTCTTCATTGATGAGGTCTACATGACTAACAAAGTATTAAAAAATCTAACCCATAAAAACCAAGTTTTTATTATACCCCCTTTATTATTATAGTAAGTTGAAACAGGTTTGGCGTTTACCCCACGCGTTGAGCTCGTGTCGGGCGACGCTACAAAAGGGAGTAATAAAAAATTTCGAAAAATCCAAAATTATACTATAATTATTATTTTTTTAAACGAAAGTTTGTTAGATCATTTTTATCGTCGCCACGAGTCTGCCTGCAAAGTTTCAGCTCGATTGGATTACGGAAAAAGTGTTAAAAATCGATCCAAAGTTTTTTCGACAGATAAGCAAGCAGACGCTACGAGTCAAAAGAAAGTGAGCAAAAAAAAAGTCAATTCAATATGTCAATATAAGATTTGTATTTGTACCATATATTAAATTAAATTTTGAAAAAATACTTATTCCTTAGCAACCGACATGTAAAAGTATCGTCATTCTTAGATTGCTTTATAGAAATATAAAAAGATTTAAAATTTATCTTACAGTAATAACCAAATCCATTTCTTGACAGCATAAAGTCTTAAGTTGGAATTCGAAGCGCAAATAATTTTGTAATTTTTATAATCCGCCATGCAATTAAATACAACAGCCAATATTTATGGCAAGTCTGGATTAAATTGGGCTACATTGGGATTTCCAGTAAACTTATTAAACATTAATTCCTCCTCTCGATACTTGACATTTACAAGATACGACACGTAAGAGGGATCAAGGTACATAATATAAATTATTCTATCAACTTCGCTGAAATTAGTTTAATTTATTTTTATAAACCAGCAGTGTGTATTTTGGCTATACTAGACTAATTTTCACATTGAATTTAAAAATTCAATTTGCTTAATGTGCGTCTTTTAAAAAATATGTTTATTAAAAAAAAAAAAAGATAATGTTTGATATCAGAAAACTCAAACACATAGGACCCATAGAACTATTTTTTAATAGAAATAAATATATATCAGACAGGCACTGTAGTGAGGATACTGAAACAAGACGTTTAATTAAAAATATATATTGAAAAAAAAAACAGAAATTATACATTTATACGACAGAATATTATGATATATTAAAATATGAATAATATGAAAATAATTGTAATATGAATATTACGAGATATATGTATTATTTTTATTTTTTTCGAAAAATATGGTGACGTTAAAGTCCTGCTTATAAAATCTGTCCCCACTGCACGCCCCTGATATATATGTGTGGTGGCCCAAGACGCATACATACACACGCCCGTGTAATGAGGTACCGCATACGCTGACATCAAAAACGGCAGGCCGTCGCCCTCGATACAAAGAACGAGGCAAGAACGCTGAGGACAGCAAACATGCGACAAAGTAAGCCGGACCAATGACCGAGTACAAAGAAAATGTATAGCAGGGGGCACGGAGCGCGAAGAAACTCACCTTGCTGATCTAGACTAAATATCTGCACGCGCGGCCGAGTAAAGACGAAATCATAACAACCCCGAGCCTTTGTTCTGGATCACTATATAAATCGGCGCCTGCAGAGCCGAGTATCTCACTCGCCCAGTGTCATTCTTACGGCGAAGCGCTCCCCGATCGAAGCCTCACTTCTCGGGAAGCTAGCTATCGAGCGAAAGCTCTCGACATCTATCGATTCATTATTGTGTACGTATAATTATTGTACTTGTAACTTTTGTCAAGATTTATATTTCAAATAAATTCTGTCAAACCATCGCGACTTTTACATCATCAACCGCAGCAGAGATCTCCGACTCTACAAACGGAATGGTGACCCTCGAGTTCAAACCCATCCTAAACCGGAGGGCTCATCCACCTCCAAATATATTAATATAGAGTTAAATATTGTACATCTATGTACAGATTTTTTTTATCAGAAAGTACAGTATTATTTTTAGGAATGTTTAATTTTAGTAAATAGCTTTTATAGTGATAATAAAATTTATTGAAAAGCATAAAAATAATGTAAACAATACGTGAGTTTAAAACGTTTTTTTTATTTACTTTTATATTTTTATTAACTGTAACCCGTCAAAAATGACGGTAATTTTACATGTCGGTTCCTAAGGAATAACAATGTATTTATTTTATTTAAAAAAATCTGATAATAAAATTGTTTTTTCGATAAAGATGATTAAAAAAAAATTTTTTTCGAAAAAAAGTTTTAACTTTAAAAAAGTTATGGACGTTTCACGAAGGTACGCAGAGGGATGGACAGACAGATAACAAAATTATTATAATTGGGATGTTTAGATTGTATATTTACTCCCTATGTTTCGTTATGCGAACCCATGAGAGTCTCTTGATTTGATCATGTAGGGCAAGGAACAAAAAAAAAGAATCCCACGTCGATAGATGAAGTATTAAACTGACGATATTCAAATATAGAATTTCAAATGGATTATAATTGATGAAAATATAAATAATCAATTGATTGGATACTGATAAATGATCCGGGGGTAAAAATGTGGTTTTAATGGGAATATTGAGAGAAGAGGAGTAGAGTTAGTGAAAGTAATATTGTTGATCTAATTTGTACCTTAGTTAAAATTGCTTTTAATTTCTAAACTTTTTAAATTATTCATTGTATTACCATTACGCCCGATGTATGGAAAAGTTTAATGGTACATGAATAAAAATAATGATATTATAAGCATAACCCAGATTATTTGATGTCGTCCGGTATCGTAATACATAAAGCTCGTGCAGGCACGATCCCCGTTGCAACACAATGAGAATAAGACACTATGCATTGATATGGCAGTTACTTTGTGGCGCGACATGATTATTTTAATTTAATAAACTAAATTGAACTTTGTAATGCACACACGTTGAATTATAAAGTTAAATTTAGATGAAATTAAAATGAAAATAATGATTACTATCCATGATATGGTCCGTGAAGTCAAAAAATATTAGTTAGACAACGACGAAGCTCAATAGTTTTAATGTTTCCTCTAGAAGTTTGAAGCGAATGAATTTTTCATAATCGATATAAGTTATTGTGATGATAGTTAAACTATTTGTAAAAACTAACAAAGTCAGAAATATTGAAAAAAAATGTATCCCATATTTCCATATAACTATTGATATAAATAAGGTCAAGTTTCCCCGAACATTTTTGACTCATTATTAAGGCAGGAACCCACCTGTAAAGATTTTGCTGCTAGCTATGAGACACCCCTGTATATTCAGCTTATCAAACAAAGGACCGCTCCGTTGCACTGCTCACACGCCACCATCCATCCGAGTGATTCAAATCGCCAAAACGCGTCACTAAAAACGCTCGCAGGTACCAATAAACTGAAAAAAAATGTGCACATCACGCGTGGTAATACTCCCACTAACCCATTTGAATCCTCATGCGAAACCTCACGCTAGCATAAATAAATACATTTAATACCGTGATGCGGCACCCTTAAATTGCTCGACAGAGAAAGGGTTGAAACTGTACTTTTAAATAGACTTTCACGAAATTGGATGGTCTGCCTGGGATGTGAGGATATGTGGAGTACATTTTCGGGAGGCTGAATCAGCATAATTGAGTTTTTTTTAACTGTCCTGGACCTACAGCGAAAATGTTTTCGACGCGCAGAGAAGGACCTGTATTAAATTTCGCCTAAAATCATAATTATATCAGATTCCCTTATTGAATACCAGTTTTTCTCATACGTCATATCGTTAATTTCGAAATATGTGCAAAATAAAGCACTTCTCATTAGAAACTAAAGATATCTTTAGAATTAACGTATATTATAGATATCTCACAGAGACGAAAACTGTATTTCTTATGGGAAAGTAGGTATAGAAGTCATTTGGGTGTACATCAAAAATCAACTGTAGATTTTCTCATTAGCGACATCTGTGGGGATTTAGGGGAATGAAAATGGCTTTGTACAGGCCGCATGGAAAGGCGGTTACAACTCGTATGTGAAAGCTTTCCACGCAATTTGAACATATATACAACTTCCAAAAAATGAATAAGCATGGTATATTCTATCATGGGTGGAAATGGCGAATGTAACATTGTGTAAAGTGATCACTCATCAACCATAAGATAGGTCATAAGTCCTATGTACACCCAAATGACTTCTATACCTACTTTCCCATAAGAAATACAGTTTCGTCTCTATGAGATATCTATAATATACATTAATTGATTAATAATGTCTCCGTGACATAAATCCAGCACTGTTCTGAAAGATTTGAACAAACTCAAAATATTCTGAATATCTTTAGAAGTTTTTATATTTTTTCTGCTCCCGAACTGCGTGCAATATCTGGGATATTTATTATAAGGCATTGCGCAAGATTTTCAGACATTTTATGATGTACCGACAACTGGGGCGTCGCATTGATAATCCCGCGGAAAAATATCAAAATAAAATTGTAGTGAAAGTACACATAAAAAGGTACATTGCTTATTAATCCACTTAAAAAATATACAGGTGTCATCAATGATATGATAAACTGTAGATACGTTACAAGCGTGAAATCTTTGCAACTCAAAAGTAAGGTAATTGCCTTACTTGCATTCGTTATCGAACGGACCTTCTTTGTGATCGGGCGCGACGATACGTCGTAAATAAAAGTCCCGGGAAAAGGAACAGAGAGTCGCACACTATTGTAAGAATGAGTATGTTATTTTAGTCGCCGTGACTTCAAATTACCTGATTTCTCTGTGCCGTGTTTTGTTGTCTCTTTCAAAGCAATATTTGCTACATATGAAAGCCGGCTAGTGTGGGAATAACGTGTCTATATTATAATACGTCAATGGATGTCATTACCAGATGCGAAAATATATGTACCTATTCTAACTATGTAGTTTGTGGGAAAAGACTACAGATGTCTCTAGTATAGTCCATTCAAATAAACAAAAGATTTTTAGATTTGAACATAATGAAGAACAAAATCTGATCTTACTTTGGAATTGGTGAACGTTGTATTATGTAGAGTAGGTAATCACGTCGTAAACCCTGGGCCATCGTATAAAAAGACTTCCACACATGTTTTTCATATTTATAGCTCCATCTCTATGAGACTTATATAATTTATTTTAATTGTAGTGAAAGTATTTGTTTATCGAAGACCCTGTGGCAACTTTATATATAACAAGGTTATCAGTTATTAATAATACCCGCAGACCCGTGCATATACATATATTATTCTGTATCGTGGTTATTGACTAAATGGAAAGTGCAATAGAAATTTAAAGAAAAATAATCAGGCATATCTTTGGGCCAGCTTTCCAAAACGGATTTTGGCGTAGAGCTACAAAAATAATCTCTTTAATTTGTTTATTCAGATAAGCTTATCAGAACAGGAACACTTTGGTAGTTTGAGCATTTTTATTTCTGAACAGAAATTAGACGAAATTAAATACAGATATTGAAATAAAACATTTGTTTTTGGTTTTTAATATTAAATTTATTTGAGACGCAACTTTGCCTTTAAGGCAATTACAGCTACCTAAAATCAATTATGTCCATAAAATTAAAAAAGTATTGAAAATAAAGAAAATTGAATCAGTTATAAGCTGTTAAAAGGTGTACTGGTTGACATGATATTTCAAGTTCTATTCAACCTACTTACTTGAAATTTTGCAAAGACATTTTGCGATTTTTTTTTTCGATTTTAGAATCTTTTTAAAAAATTTGTTTAAGAAGGTTACAATCGTGTTAACCAGTCCACCCCCTTTCTTTTACCCCCAAATTTTTTTTATGCAATTTTTTTCTTCTTCATTTTTAAAACATCAATAAATATATTGTTAATAGTGAACTATATATTTTCTTGTTTTTTTATTCAAGGTAAAAAAAAAGTTTATTCCCTTGGAAAATACATCCGTAGTCACCAATATTTTATAATTGTTTAATTTTTTGTTTTACTGCATTTTTTATTATTATATTATTGTGAATGAGTTATTAAGTGTTTCTACTTTCTACAGATAATCGTACACTACTCCAATATACACGAGTCCTTGACTTTTATACGGGAGAATAAAATTTCTTTTGATCATCCATTTATTAATTTGTGCTTATATATCATTTTTTCCTCTATTTATTTTCTTTACATTTTTAAAATATCACCAGGCCCATAAAACTTCTTAAAAGACGATTGTCTGCAGGCTTATTTTCACAATTAATATTACAATGTTACTACATTTCATTAATTGTATAACTAGAAGAAAAAAACAATTTCAAGCACATTAACAATCATATTACGATAAAAGATATATTCAAACGTAAATAACATTTTTGAATAGGATTGTTAGATTGGTATACCCCAATAAGGCGAAATGCATCACAAGTAAATTAATTAAACAAGTACATAGCCCAAAAACGAGCATTTTATTACACACATGTGTTTGTAAAGTTCTTCAAACTTACTTTGGAAACAGTAAATATGAAACACAAGATCAACAGGAGCTTTAGAAGGCCTAAGCAATAGGGGAGCAAGGACTTGTATAAAGTTCGAATACACACTAAAGAATATAACAATTCCGACGTTATATTCTCTTTTTTATTGTCTTGTTTGGTACAAAATCCTAACAATTATCTGTCACAACATAAATGTATTTTTTATTATTTATTAAATAAAATTAAAACCTAATTTCCTTGCAGTTTCTAAAACTTTTGAGATGGTGTTATTATGAGAAGATATCATCAAATCTATATTATTGGACAAAAAAAAAATTAACATTTTTAAATACCACTACGTTGCGAAAATGGACAATGACAATGACAGCTTGTTGGTCTTGTGGTTAGAACTCTCGCCTCGCGATTCAAAGGTCGCAGGTTCGAATTTCACTCAAGAATATTGATGTGACACGAATTCCGTGTTCGCATCTCTATTTAAAAAAAAAAAAAAACTACAGGGAGCGGGATACCACCTGCCTTTCTGGAATGACGGAAATAATAGACTTCAAAGACAACAAAATAGAATATTAAAATCTGTTTATAACTCAATCTACTTGAAGCCGACTTTAATAGTCTAATACCAATCACTGCCAGATACGTTTATGTCGAAATAAAAGTCGAGGGTATTAAATTAGATAAAAAAAATCATAATCATTATCACAGTTATCAGTACAGGCTATATTTATATGTTTCTCATTCCTTGGTAGCAAATTCTAGTAGTATTTAGTTCTCAAATGTCACCTCGTGCGAACTCGTCTGCCACCAAGGAGTTTCTGCAACACGCAAATAATTCTGTCTCGTGGACATCAAACCTTAAATAAAAAATTAATTGAAAAAATTAATTGCCTGAGTAACCTAACCTTAAATCAAAAATTAATTGATCAAACCTTAAATAAAAAATTAATTGAAAAAATTAATTGCCTGAATAACCTAACAAAATATTTGTTATTCAGAGGAAACTGCACATAATATTATGATGATGATGTCCCCCTGGGGATAAAATCCAGTTTTGTTTTCATGATAAATTTCGATATACCCAAAACAAAACTGCTCTAAAAAGGAGTTTAAAAAATTGAAATAATTTTCAGACGTATTTTAGAATAATTCTAATACTTCGGAAGAATCTCAAATACACACATTGCTTTAAAAACCCCAATCAAAATATAGATATATCATTGTCAATAGTAACATCAGTATTGCATTATGGGAATGACAAAGCTTTTGGATCTAAGTGTTCGTAGTAAAAATACACCTCACATACGAAAAAATTCCACGCACTCATTATTATATTGTTTCTTAATTCACACTACTTAATTATTGTCACGACTGATTCTTTTGCTTCGATCAATTTCTAGAAAGTTCCCTTCAACCTTCGCACGCTATCGCTCCGGTTGAACATCACTCAGACCGACTCGCGCATTGCGGCGCACATCTTATTTACAGGAAAATGTCTTTATCGATGTTTCGAGAGATTCGTGTGGATCCTTCTAGTATCTTCCATTTTAGTATACAAGGTGTAGAGTGTCCTTAAATCGTTGATTACGCGTAAATCTTTCCGATAACATCCCGTTATAATTTAAATAAAAATCTTATGTTTTGTAAATTGTTACGCATTAAGAATATATTATTATGTATACGAATTAATTGTACGATGAAACGGAGTAATTGCGAAAGCTGCTAAGTGGTCCAAAGCAGCTTCGAAAAAGCCTTTCAAGGCGTTTTGTTTTGGATAATTCACTAAAGGTCTCTCATCAGAGACATATATTAAACTTACGCAGATATTATTTATATGATTTATTCTTGCTCGAATATTCTAATTTCACTGAATGAAGTTCAGAAACCGAGATATGTATAATGCGGGCTCGTCCGTACATATTTGATTGAGATCTCAAACGAACATTTCTTCCCTTTGCAAAGAAATTTACATCCCTAGAAATTTACATCCTGTCTGATAAAATAAACCAAGATTTTCATCTGAAAGTGATATAAATTACAATCGGAGATAATCCAGTTCAGTGGAACAAAGATTCGGCAATAATGCGATGACTAAAAATCTTGTTCAAGTCTAGAATAACTTTAGTTGGTATATAATTATAGTCCGCATTCACGGACATTCGATTTTTTAGATTTTGAAAAATTTTGTGGCCAGAACTGTTTTTTCTGAAAATGACACTTTCCTGAACGAACGAACTGTTCAGTTAATTTTTAATGAAATTTAAAATAAATTGAATTTTAATAAATACTATTATTAAGCAGGTGAGGTGTTATTTTAAATGCGACAGCTGTTTCGGCTTATAAGGCAATTATCAAATAGTGAATATACCACGTATAATCGACTCTTTTATAAGGTTTAGATGTTTTCGGTGAAGCCCTATATTAAGATTCTTTTTTTCTAGGCTCTTATCATTAAAGATTCTCCAGTTTATAAAATCTATGTTACGCTTAATTATAAAAATTCCCCGTTTTCTGTATTGAATGAATTACTTTGAAAGTGCCTTTATTTAGTTGTTACATTATTTATACTCATGAGATTATAACATTTATTAATGTTTTAATTTATGTCTTTGATTATGTTTTTTTAAACATATTAAGAAGTGTAGAGAAGATTATTATTATTGACTATTTAACAGAGGATTAATATTTGGATCATTTATGCGTTTATTGATTTCACTTTGTTCGAGTAAATTCATTCTGAAACCTTTGGTTTCTATATGTAAAGGTGTTGGTGCGTTATTACGGAGCGGGACATGATTTTCATTTAATAAATGTGTTGCAAATTCGAAATCTAAATTTTTATTTTTGAAACAGCGCATATGCTTCGTAATTGTTCCGTGGTGATTTGTGTATGTTCATTTCACTTTCACCAATAATCGTTCATTCGTTTAGTTATTTATGTTAAATTATGATATTTTTTCGGCATCCAATGAACGATAACAGAGAAAAAAGACATCCAAAACCCGCCTTCCAGTTAGAAATAATTTTTGGTAGCCAAATGGATGATTAAAAATTAACAGTTCAAATGAAGGATTGAAGGTGAATAGTTTATTTGAAAGAACGATATTTGAAAGAAAGAATAATATATACGATAGTTCATTAACTGAATGAGAATTTCCATCACTAGTGCCTGGGGAATGGAAACCACGGCATGATTTGATACTGTTTTATTAGAATTAAATGTACTATAATTCTTTATGCTACATCGGGCCATTACTGTAGTGAGTCACATCACTGTTGTTTATTGTTACGCATTTGAACACATTAAATATTTCTATTATGATATTAAGTAGCATTTTAATGATATAAATGTCATCATAAATGGTAATATGTGTCATGACGGTATGCTTAAAGGATACGTTAATTCAATTTTGCTGGTGTGTTTATGAAATGGTGTAATATGAATATGGCATAACAAGGCTCTTCAACAAGAGTCTGATTGCAGAGGTACACCGATAAAATTTAATATATTATTATATATTTAGTTTTAATAGACCAGAAAAAATATTTAATATAACTAACTGTATATAATATTGAATAAAAAATAATTTTATTAAGAAATGTGTGCTTACATAAATATATTACTAACGAAAAAGGTTAAGATCTTAATAATTTTTTTAATAACCTCTACAAAATCTGCCATCGTTGATTTCCCATTTGGGAATAAATTCGATACAGGACATCTCATAGCTAGAAGCAAAATTTTATTATAATAAGCGTAATTTATTTTAATTTAATTTTAAACAAATGTCTAATTGTTATATTAACATTTATTTATTGAAAAACGAGCTTTTTCACTATTATTTTAATTAGAGAAATTTGAAAATATTTTTATGAATTATAATTTGATACAAGAGGAAATATAAAATATAGCGAAAAAATAAAATAATTTTAACTTCGTATACGAACAATTTTCGTAAACGAAGTTCTTAATATATCATCTGAAAACAAATTAACTCTTTACATGAGTATATATATTTATTAATATTTATTTGATAAACGAGAAAAATCGTTAATAAATTTTGACTTTTTATAACTCGTGCACACTAGCAAAATTTTTAAAATAAATTTTGATTTCATACACCTACGAGAAATTTTAATTATTTATTTTGTAAAAATAAACGAAAAGAAATATTTCATAAAGTATTCATTGATTAACATAAACATAGCCAAGTGATTAAAGTTACTCGCAATTAAAGGTTTTACAGTATTTATTTATTTTTTTGTTATTTATTTATAAAATCCTTGTACAATTTATTTTATACATAATTATGTGGATCATAATAATATATATCATTTTATTTACAATATTACTTATCCAAATACACATTTTTTAATTATGTTTTGTGGATATATATATACATATATATATATGTTATTTGTTATTGTTTGTCAACACTAGTGTAGGACTTATGTAGAGGATCATTGTATTGTTTGTTAATTTTTTTGTTTGTTTATAGTTTTTTTCGTGTTAATTTGTTATGTTATTTTGTTCACACACACATATATATATATATATATGTTATTGTTTATCAACACTAGTGTAGGACTTACGTAGAGGATCATTGTATTGTTTGTTAATTTTTTTGTTTGTTTATAGTTTTTTTCTTATTAATATATAATATTATAATTTAATAGATTCATCATATATATGTGTGGGATATATCTGTAAGGACAAATGTCTTTTTCATCTTGTATAATGTTCAATTCTATTGTAGTTTTGAACTGTATAAAATAATCTTTTCTAAAAAAATGATTTATTAATTTTTGTCGTACTATCCTTATCCAAAGTAGGATAGTATACAAGACTATTGTTAGATCCACGATAATGTATGGCTCCGAATGCTGGACTATATATAAATATTACTCTAGGCAATTTGAAACAGCAGAAATGCGAATGCTTAGATGGTCGGTAAGAGAAACACTAAAATAAAGGATTAAAATTTTACGCATTCGTGATAGCCTGGGTGTCACGGACATAGACAGTAAGCTGGAGTAACAACAGTTGAGATAGTATGGGCACAAAAGACGGAGACCACCAGAACACACGGTGAAGCAGGCAATGTCTATGGAGCTTCATCGACAGTCAACCAGAGGAAGATCAAAGAACTCCTGGATGACTCAATGCTCCAAAATACTACAGAGAAAAGGCCTGGATGAAAGCGATACCCAGAACTGAAGAAGATACAGCCTGAGAACGAGAAGAGCCGACCCCAACAGCCTGTGATGTGTCCGGGTAGATAGGGGGGGTTCTCCAAATTATTAAAGTCTCCAAATTATTAAAGTATTTCTATATGTTCAAAATATGAATTCAGTATTAGAATATACTACAAAACGTCGTAGGATAATTTCCGCGAGTTGGATTTATTATTGTACATTTCATTTCGATCTCCTGGTCGCGGCTAACTGTGATGACCCTGCTAGATAGGGCGGTCTGCCAACTCCTGGTCGCGGCTACCAACTATGATGACCCTGGTAGATAGGGCATCCTAATCAAATCAAGCAGACTGTATTAAATGTCGAAATGATGTTAAATTAATATTATAAAGCATTTTATTGTATTTTAATATAAATCGTCCTTCTAGTCACGGTAAGCATTGCGATGAGTCCAAGTGGGTGACCCGTCAAAAATACGTCGTAAATAATATAAATTTCATTGCAATGAATAAAGTCATTTGCTGTATGATGTTAGCGAAATAGTTGTATGGCGCGGGTGGTGACGGCTGAGGTCGACAGATACGCTGTATCTATATAATGATCGCTGAATAAAATATTATAGTCTTCTATGAAATATTATAAATAATGTATTCTATACAATATTAATGCTCTGCCAGTGCTAACTATACATTTAACTAAAATATATATTATTAACTGAAAATAATAATTCTGTGGTATTTTTGCTTTTGAATGCAATATTAACTAAAAATATTAACTAACATGTCTGATTTGCTGTTGAATATTATCTATAAAGATATTGACTAAAAAAATTTGCTTTGAATGGAATATTAACTACTTCTCTCATAAAATATTATTCTGCAGCACATATTCAATGAAATTATATGAACCTAATAATCAATACATTTACGTTACGATAAAATACGTTCACCAGACAGAACTCGTGTATTTAGAAATAAAACATCTCCGTTTGAAAACAATCCAATAAAATCATTCGAACGGCATAAAGGGGGAAATTAACATATTAAATAACACTGAAATTAATAATTATAACCACTTTGTATTAGCATATTTTTACCTTGAATGGTTCCGTCTTAGACGTGCATGAACCTGTTCATATTAATTCCGTGGGGAAATAATACATATATTTGCTATCTACGAAATACCATTTTTGAAGTGAAACTTCTTTATGAATAAATAGATAAGGTCTCGGGGATGGTTTGTTCGAAGGGATTCTACAACAGCCCGTGAGTTTATATGAAATAATAGTCTCTTTGAATGCTAAATTTTGGTTTTTTAAACCCCCAGTATCTCTGCTGAGGGAGGTTTAGGTCCCGTGCCCGCCTAAACCCGGTGGCCAACTTTCTAAGTGACTAAATGACCCGCCTTGCTTCTCCGGAACTTACTGCATCCCGAGACTCCATCGCTTCTTTACGAGATGTGATCCTGTGACGCCCCTCCTTTAGGCTTATAATTGAGATGGCCGTAATCTTTTGGTACGAGTTCCTGATGATGAGTGTTGTTTTGAGGTGCCTTTCTTTTAGGCCGGTATTTGAAGAATCATGTACTCTTTTGGTACGAATTGATGACGACATTAGCCTCCTTTGCGGGCATAGTCAGCGATGTTACAAATTATTGTGCAATCTCATCATGCCTTTTCAGAGCGGCGTCCCACGATTCTGCATCTTGCAACATTTACTTTGGTCAAGTGTTGTGGCGGTATGATCCTCTCTGGTACTGATGAATGGTAGATTCCTCCACACGTTCAGACAGCAACTCCGTCCGCAAATGCTGTTCTGGAACTGAGGGCTCTGTCGGTAGTCTCTCGGGCAGCGCTTTCGCTCGCAGGTGCTGGTCTCGAACTGAAGGGACAGAGTATATGGCATCCGCTCCTTTTATAGTAGCGATTGCAACATACCTCCGAAATTCACGCTAGTGCAGTGAGTCATCCTATGCGAGATGACTTCACCGCCGGCGCCCGCCATTGGCTGAATTCAGTCATCAAGATGGTCGCTATTGGCTCAACTCGTCGAAGGCAACGCGTGCCTGTGATTGGTCCGTTCCGTTAAAATAAAAGTAACGCACCCGCTACACGCGAGACTTACTGTTCCCGCTCAGAAATAATAAAGGCTCGTTCGCACCTACTCACAAGGTCGAGTCTATTAGGATTGTCATAAACAATATTAATTTGACACAGAATTATTTCTACGGTATAATAAAGATCTAAGAAATATTACTTGTATAGCTGAATATTCGATTTTTTGTCAGCTCCTTGCAATACGTAAAATCCTGAGAAGAAATATATCAAGTTTTTACTTTTAAACGATTCAAATAGAAGAAATACATTTTTGATGTCCATACTTGGTTTTTTTGAATATTATTATTTTAAGATTTTCTAAATTTATTAAATCTGTCTCTTTGTCGACCATCACAAGCCTACCTATGCAATGAGTTGAAACAGTGCAAGGAAGAAGACTATTATATTCCAAAGTTTTGTTTTAAAACGGCTGCTGTTTTAAAATAGTTAAATTCGTTACTTTTTAAATATTGGTCCTAGAGAAAATGAATACACAAGTAAAGTTAATACACAAGTAAGTTGACTTCTACCCACAGATAGAATCCACCTACTGGATTAAAATAGAAACCTGTATCCTTTTAGGTAGGTTGTCGGTGACAGTGAATATTTTATGCCAAGGATTAAGTATTGATTGGACAAACATGCGAGAACTCACAAAAGACTTTAGGTACAAATTAACCCTTATATTGGCAAATCAGTCTGCGAGATTTGCGCTTGGAAATGTCAATTAGAAAATCAATTATTTAAAGCGAATCCAAATAAAAATAAAATCCTATTGATATGTTGAATGTTAGTTGCGATAAAAATACCATTTGTAGCAAGACGACAAAAGATCACATATTAATTACTAAATGGAAAGAATAACGGAACATAAAGCTCTATATAAATATATTCATAATATATAATATATAATATATCATGAAATATATTCATGATATTTCAACCGAGATTGAGATTAGTAATTGATTTTTCTCAATTTGATGGGCAATTAACGGTATTATGCAACAGTTATATCTCAGTTATTTATCGTCGGTATAATCATGTACAAATACCGACTAACAGTTACATGTGTAACCGGTTAGAATAACGGATTGTCCATCAATACTATAAACTTATACTGCCAGTGGCGAGACCGATATTTTACACTTTTTATAACGAAGATGCTGGTATTGAATAAAATATACATATCGATTTAACAACGCACACTTTAATTATTATCATTTAACGTAATATCTAAAACCAAGACATTTTTATTCCATCACAGTCAACATGGGACTAGAATGAAATTTTAGGTTCCTAAAAAGCTTTGAGAAAAAGTAAGCCGTAGACGCCGCCACCTATCAAGACTTTTGAGAGACAACTTTTGTTTTATTAATTCACTTGAAATGTGAGGAAAAACTATGCTTACAGACGCTCATAAATTTGTTTGCAATCCATTTGGATTCACCAATGATGAAGATTCACCTATTCTTATCATTTTTTGTCCTTTCATAATATTTTTATCAAGCAATTTAAGGCTTCTAAGATGGGGCTCTATAGACGCACATTGCAAGTTTTTTGGAAGGATAGAGAGACAACGTCTCCGGAGTATGGAAAAAGACCGAGAAGTGCTGGATAGTATTAAGGTAATAAAGCTTGAGTATCTCTGACATACTGCGAGAGGATAAAAATAAAGTCTAAATAAACGCCATCCAGGAGAAAATAATTGGTAAAAAAAGTAACCCACAAAAACGAAGTTTTTATTATACTCCCTTTCTTTGTAAAATATAACAGCAATTAATGACAAATTAAAACATATAACATAACACTAAACTTATAGTAATTTAATATATTTCTAAAATGTCAGATGTTTTGAGCTTTGATAAGACCTTCATGCTTTGTGTAGTGAAGTACCTATTACGTATAGCGACGGAGTAATTCAAATTTAGAAAATATTCCACGACGTTATCGGGCCGCCGTAATCAAACTTTTCTAATGATTCCAATTTGAAAAAACAATTAAAATTTCTAAAAATCCGAAATTATACTTTAATTTTTAATTTTTTTTAACGAAAATTTGATAGATCTTCTTGATCATCGCCACGAGTCTACTTGCAAAGTTTCAGCTCGATTGGATCACGGGAAAAGGGTTAAAAATCGATCAAAAGTTTTTATTGACGGCAAGCAAGCAGACGCCACGAGTTAATGTAAACGGAGTAAAAAGCTTAGAAAGACGCCGCATCTCATGGCTGTGTAACTTGAGGGATTGGTGTGAGAGCGGTGGTAAATAAAGTCGTAATCGCCAAATGATCGCCGACTTCCGATAGAAGATGGCACCACAAGACCAAGAATAATATTTTAATCCTTTCCTGGAATTTCAAAATCTTCCATCTTCAAATTCCCGCGACGCCATTCATAAGCCGTGAATATTGCAATTTCCGCCAATGGTAACAATAATCTTTTTTTTGTTATGGTGGCGGTCGGTTCGCCCGCGCTGACTTTGTCTATTTTCTCCCGCATTTTTAACACAGTTGTTTAATAGGTATTTTATCCGCGTGTGTTTATTTATTTATTACCACATCTAACATTACAAGTGAAAGTGTCCAGCCGAATATTGGACCAAAGAAGAATGGCGCCATCCTGTCACATTCATTTCCAAGGTAGGATTAGATTCTTTTATTGTAGTCTGATTTAAATCCTTTATCTTGCCAACGAAACCGCATTAATATTCCTTTTCCTGAGGTATAAAAATCAATGGTTAACTAAATGTATGATTTTCCGCAAAATTACCGTACAAAGAACATTAATAAAGTTTAGGATAAATATGTTTCGGCACAGTGATGAGAAGATCATTATTAAGTTAGCTTCTGAAAAATGAAAATTAATTTACTGCTACTAAGTGGATGAATGATTGCCGGTGAACTGTTCAAAAAGAACAATTCGTTCACGAATAACCCATCTCTCATTTATAAAATACATATTTTTTATTTAAACTTTGCACTAAGTGCACAATATTTGGGTTATTTATTATTCTACTTATTACGTGATGATGGCACTTATAACAGATCCTTCCGAGAAAGTATTTCGGATTTCAAAATAAAACAGAGTTTATGCGAAATATTAGAAAATATTGCATTCTAAAATTTCAAAAATCTCACAATGCATTTTGACATTTCATAAGAAATATCTGAGGATAATGTATAAATCAAAGACAAATATGTATAAATCATAATGTTTAAATATAGAGTTATCATTATCAGGTGCAAAAATCTATGTATATTACTAGTTTATGAAAAAAGACTACAGACGTCTCTAACGTATTCCATTTAAATAA
The DNA here is from genome assembly GCA_016648135.1 of Agrypnia vestita. Classification (NCBI taxonomy): domain Eukaryota; kingdom Metazoa; phylum Arthropoda; class Insecta; order Trichoptera; family Phryganeidae; genus Agrypnia; species Agrypnia vestita. The sequence goes on along the minus strand of JADDOH010011132.1, from coordinate 52,397 downwards.
ACGAAAGATTCTCAGATTTGAATACATATAGAACTTTCAAAATTTGATAATGTGTGGATGTTCTTGCGATGGAAATGGTGAACGTAGCTTTGTGTTGAGTGATCACTTAAACTAGCTTATACAGGTTGTAAGCCCTAGGCCATCGTATCAACAGACTTCCACACATGTTTCTCATATTTTAACTTCATCTGTGTGAGAATTTTATAATTTATCTTAATCATAGACTAGATTTACATGACAGCGTTCCAGAGATTACGAGAGACTCTTAGTTACTTACACACTTTTTGTACCTGTATTACCTGTTATCTGCCAAAATCCTCCGAACTCATATGTCATAATATCCAAACCTTCTTACTATCATAGTGTCCGTCTACACAGAGAGCTTCAGATATGAAACTGAAACGTAAGTCTGAGCGTCGCTGGCTCTTAGTCCCTTGCGGTAATGCGAAGGAGCTCCCAGTTCCACGGACAAATCCCTGCCGTTCCAACAAAGCTGGTAGTAGCTAGAGTAGAATACCTGAACTCCTATTGAGGTAAATTATAAGCCTTGTACATAGCAAGCAAGGCCAAAAGTAATTGTAACGCACATCTAAAAAAAAAAAAAGAAGTCCCTTGCGGTAATACGAGTCGGTATCACAGACATTTCCTACCGCGATGTGCAGAGGGTTAATTCAGATTAGTTGAATACAAATTACTCCGAAACCAGCCACGTGTACCCTAGTCTGTTGTGTTCCGCACCATCGCGGCGGAAATTAGAGTTTAGGGAAAGTTTCAATTATTCTGCAGAGGTAAAACTATGCCGTGTAATGATCGGGCGGGCGGCCAAGGGACGAGTGAAACGCAAAGGACGAAAGGCACAACTGTTTTATTCAACACTTCAAAACGTGGTTCCGAACCAGCGTGGGACGTTTGAATTATAAACATATTTTCAAAATAGGATTTAAGTTTTATTTATCAGGAGTATTAAAAAAAATAACCCATAAAAACCAAGTTTTTATTATACTCCCTTTCTTTGTAAAATATAACAATGATTAAAGACGAATTAAAACATATAACATAACACTAAACTTACAGTTATTTAATATATTTCTAAAATGTCAGATGTTTTGAGCTTTGATAAGACACTTCACGCTACACCACTTCATCAGTCAATTTAGATTTTCAAAATTCGTAGTGAGGTACCTATTTAGGTTTCGCAACGTTATCGGGCCGCCGTTGCTAGTAATCAAACTTTTGTAATGATTTCAATTTGAAAAAACTATTAAAAATTTGAAAAATCCAAAATTATACTATAATTATTATTATTTTTTAACAAAAATTTGATAGATCTTCTTGATCGCCGCCACGGGTCTGCTTGCACAGTTTCAGCTCGATTGGATCACAAAAAAGGGTCAAAAATCGATCCAAAGTTTTTTCGACGGCGAGCCGGCAAGCAAGCAGACGCCACGAGTTAATATAAAGGGAGTAAAAATTACGGACTTTCAGCATAACATCAATCAGTTTCAGTCTTGCACTGATTGGGCTGGCTGTAGTGTGGTAGATGGAAACGAGTGCCGAGGTGGTTTGGTCATGTGGAACGTATGAGCGAGAAAAGAATGGTTAAGAAAATATATGGGGCGAGTGTTGAAGGCAAGGCAAGGCCTGGCACGATCAGATACTAGAAGAATTGGAGGATGGTCTTGTTAAAAGCCTCAACATATGTCAATAAATATGTCATACCAAAAATATTAAATAAAATCCCATGTCGTGTCAAAATGGATATTAATAAAAAAGGGCAAAATACAGAATTAATGAATATGTTACTAAATAAAAGAGACTTATTTTGATTTTGGTAATATTTGTATTGTTTCTTGTATTGTTGTATTGTATTGTTGATTTGTATTTGGGTTTATAAGATCTATTGTAATTAATTAGTATGAATGTATTTCTGGTAAATACAATTTATTTATATATATATATTGATGCACCTACAGACAAATATCAATGTGATGTTTTGTGGGTCTGAGATGTAAAAAAAAAAAAATTAAATAAAAAAAAATAAAAAAAAAACAAATTTAGAACGTGTATGAGAAGATGTATGAATGTAGCCGAAGCAAAAGTGGTGTGTCAAGATAGAAGATTATGGCGATCTATCCTCTCTGCCTGCCCCTGCGGAAAAATGGCGTGAAGGTTAGTTAGTTAGTTATACTGTTATTGAGAAGTTTGTTGGTATACTGGTCGTGACGCTCGCCTAATGATCTGGTTGGTGGTTCGAGCCCCATTCTAGAAAACCGGCGAGTTAGTTAGAATTAGTTTGAAAATAGTAGATATATTGATGCTACACGTATTTCGTTATTCGTATTTTAAAAAATAGTTTAATTAAAAAAATTATTAATCTACAATGTAAACAATTTGTTTAAACGATGGATTGACCGTTTTTATTAATTCTAATGACCTATGATCTCTGATTGCTGAAATTTTACTTAATTTGCTTCAGATTTTCACATAATGCCAATTAAAATTTTGCTTTTAAGGCAAATAAAATAATCGCAAAATCACAGTATGTTTGTGTTTGCGTGTTAACTGATAGCGTTAGTTTTGTGTCATTTCAGCTGCGAGTTAAAAAGCTGTGAAAAAAGCGTCTTAAAGCGTAGCAAACACGTTACATTTCAAAAGGACATTGTTGCATTAGACCTTTAAAAGAAACAAATAAATAATGAGGAAAATTTGCTCGCTAACTACAGTAAATTCGCAGATGCATAGATAGTGCTAATAATATTATACGGCTTCAGTAGGAAATATTCCATTCAGATAGACTCTCTCAAAAATTCTAAAAACAAATTTGACGCATATACGACAATATTCATCGTCATCATCTTCATCACCTTGTCCTAGTAGGGTCGGGCGCCAAAGACAAGGTGCTTCCACATTCCCCTGTCTTGCGCTGCTTCCGCACGAGTCAACCAGTTCAGACCTATTCTGTTTTCATACACACTTTTGTTGTTTTTTCTCCCAGCTTAACTTGGGGCGGCCCACCGGTAAGACAATATAAATTAAATATTTAGAATATGTCTTCCGCTGCAGATTTCGATTAGAAACGTAGGTATTTGATTATAAATTTTTTTTTTAAATATTTTTGTAAAAATATACCTATGTGATATTTTTCAGAGAAAATTTATTCAGGCGTGACAGAAATGAGCAAATTTTCGGCACATCATTTTAAAATTTATGACACTCCCCCAATATAATAAGGGGATGAATTATTCATAAAAATACTGATATGAACTTTTTTAATTTTTTGTCATCGTAAAGCACGTGGAAAATTTTACGTGACGTAAGTTCTGCGACAAAACATTTCGAAATTCAGATCCTGTGTTTCGGTTTGAAAATCGTATATTAAAATAGTTCACCATTTTATACAGTGATAGCGGTTCGTTTTCGGCGTAACTCGAGATTTATATTTAGTTACCTACTAGCCGTAACCCGTCAAAAATGACGATACTATTACATGTCGGTTCCTAAGAAATAATTTACTTATATGAAAAAAATAATAAAAAAAAGGAGAAAAAATCCATAAAAGTCACGGACGTTACACGAAATAACGATGGACGGACGGACAGACAGCGAAATTATTATAATTGGGATACCTAGCCGTAAATCCGTGAAAAATCACGGAACGCAATAATAATTAATAACGACCGCTGCGCGTATCCTGGGCCGCGAGCTGATTGCGTGTCACACTCCAATTATTTAAAGTTGAAATTCCGGCAAGTTACGGATGTTAAGGACCAATAGACATTCGAAAAATGGATGGTTGATCAAAGAAGGGGGTTCTAAATAATAAAAAAGAATGAAAGTACGATTTTCTTCTAGTCAAGTTAGTACAGCACGATCCATTTCAAATACTAATTTGTAATAAATATAAAATATAATTAAATTAAATTAAATATAATTAATTATTATAATTAAATATAATTAATAAATATAAAATATTTAATTTCAAAAACTTTAAATATGTTGAAATATGAGAATTCATGCAAAATATATTTTCATTTACTTTTTAATTAAAAATTCAAATACGTACAAATAATAATAGATTTAAAAAAAGTTACTTCTCAAGGCGAAATACAAAGGGTATTTTTTTTTTCAAACCGACTCCATTGAGAAATAGATTCTTATTTACTTTAGTAAAAGTACTTTTCTAGATTCTCGAGATTACGAAATCACTTTTTAAGCAATTTCCTAAATCTCGAGACACAAAAATTTTTATTTAAAATTCTCAAGAAAATATAAAATTTCCCTAATTCTTATATATAATAAAAGGAATTTTGCAGATAATTTTATTTTGGAATATTTTAAACTAAATACTCAAATAACATGAGGCTAAACTTTTTTATTTCTTAAAAATAGTAAAAATAAATAAAACAATCAATTTTTTTTCAAAAATAATTGAAATTACGATTTATAACAAGATAAAAAATATTTAATTATTATATTTTGAGGAATGATGGACAACATTCATCATCATTTTTGACTCTAAAATCAAAATATTTATAGCACAGGCTTTTAGATTAGTTTGAAAATATTAAGTATATTGATAGGTACTACACATATTTCGTATTTGAAAAAAATAGTTAAATAAAAAAAAATACTGCAAAGTCAATCTAAAATGTGAAAAAAAATATTTTAACATTGATAGATTAACATTAATTGAATTGATTCTAATGAACTTTGATCTCTAATTGCTGAAATTTTACTTAATTTACTTCAGTTTTTCACAAAATGTCAATTGAAGTTTGCTTTTAAGACAGATACAATTATAAATTCATAGTTTTAGCGTGTTAACTGATATTCTAAAACCCCTGGTGGGTCTTGGTGGATCTATTAAAGAATCTTCCTCCACTCTTCTCGGTCTTGTGCTAGCTCTCTCCAGTTCAGAAGCTCTAAGGCTTTGAGAACGTTGTCGACAACATTAAGGAGTAATTGAAAATAAGAAAATGGGCTTTAAAAAACAAAGGAAATCTATTAATTTATTCTTTGATCGTGTTCTTTTCTCGATACAAAATTTCCAGAAATTGAAATTTTTAAATTAATTAATGCTGTTTTAATAGTTTTAGTTTGTCAGTCATTTTTGCTTCGCAAACCATCTCTTTTGCTCAGAAATGATCATCTGCTACTCGTATTTGGTTCATCTTTGAATGATTTAATTTAGAATACAATATAAAAAATTGTGAGAAATTTGAAATCTTACATATACACAATTTTCCGAAGGATTTCGAAATATCGATATAATAAATAAAATTCTTGATAAAAGAAAATATTTATTATATCGATATTTCGATATAATAATATTTCATCATTATTTGGCGGCCCTCGTAGCGCAGTGGGTATGACACTGGCTTCCCACCCCGAGGGTTCCGGGTTCGATTCCCGGTGAGGTCACAATTTTAATCTATATGATTTACTCAAGCCTGGGTGTTTTGTGATGTATTTCGCTTTTGTAATTGGATATTTCTTGATCACAGTCTGTTGTATCATCGAAGACATAAAATGATAAAAGGACAACGCGTTACGTGTTCTATTAAGTATAGTAAATATTTTCGCTTAATATTTTTTTAATTTGTTCAAATAATCTCCCAACTGGACGATAAAAAGAACAAAGGACATTAGTACATTTATGTAAATATATTTGAGACTGGATAAACAAATAATACGGGTTAGCCCCGAGTGAGTACTAGTTGTGAATTTTTAAGTTTTTCCATAATATTGTAAATTGTTTCGCTTGCTAATGGACTTTTTGCTAACTAATTTGTTTTAAAATTTGTTTGTTTGAATTATTGCGAGATACGCAAAATTTGAGTCAGGATGAGTGAAATGTCCACGTGGGAGAAAGGTATGTATTTTCCTCATGATCCTAGAGTACAACGGAACAAAATTTTGATGAAGAGGGGATACAGTTACAAGGGAGAGTTAGAAAGATGTTTATATTATACGCAAGGTTCTAAAGAACATCTTTGAAAGGGATAATATTTAACATAATAAATAGATTAACCTACACAATTTAATGTAAAATATTTATGTTGAGGCTTTTAAAGCGTCACTTTGCAAAATATGGTGTGGCCAAAGGCGTGCAGTGAGAACAAGAAGCATGACTTTTATTTAAACATATATTTGGAAAAAAATCAAAAGTAACTATTTATATCTAGCGAGGTAGGTAGTGGCCGAGACCTGTTTCATCTTATTCTATATTTATATGTATAATGAGTGTGTGTGTGTATCAAGCTATTAAATTTACTTTTTTAATAATAAATTTAATAAAAAAAAAGAGAAAAAAAAGATCGTTTAAATAATTAACATAATACATACCATAAAAATAAGACAATTAATACACATACACATTTGAAGACTCCATGGCAAGCAGTTGTTAACTAACATTCAAGTCATTTTGAGATAATTAGACATTTGCATTTCGCCTTTGAAAAATATGTTTTATTGCTAATTCAAGATTAATTTTTATTGATTTATGTCACAAAAATGTCAAAAAAGTATTTACAAAATAAAAAAAAACATTTATGCACAAAAAATAAAAATATACTAATTTTCCCTAAAAAAATGTAGTTAACAATTACTTTTTCGCCTCTGGAACTCATTTTTAATAGAATAACACCTTTTTAAAATTGGTAAAATACGAAAATCAAACAACCCTTCAAATGCTATACGTTTTTACCATCCATTATCCAAAATTACACAATACCTGGCATGTTAATTAATAATACAAAACATGATATGTACCATTTAAAATTATTGAAAAATAATATGTAACCTACATATTATAATAGTCTTCAAATAAAAACAAATATATGACAGTACTGTCAGAGTAAAATTTATATTAACCATAAATATTCCAATCAAATTAATAGGCGTGTTAATTTCAGAATGATGGCATGAACATGTTATTATTGAAGGTAACATGTTCTTACCATTAGTAACTCATTTGATTTTTATGAAAAAGTGTAGTTAACATGTTCATCCCTATGATTTGAACATGTTCTAATTATTTTTAAGTTCTGAACTTATTTCCAATGGAAAGAGCGTACAATATTTAGTTTAGATGGCTAATTATTTCATTTTTGACAAAAATGTTAGTTAACAACTTCTTGCCGTGGGGTCTTCATTTATGAAAGCATTTTTTAAATGGTAATAATAATATTTTTAAAAATAATAATAATAGAATAGAATGCTTCAAGTCTTGCTACACTATCGCTTATTATGGTTATAGAATCCCATATCTGTAGCTATTCTGTTAACGATGCCGTTCTTCAACTAAGTATCCAGACCTCCATGACAGGGCCGCTTGCACCAGAGAGTCTCAGCTTCTCAGCCTCAGCATAAGACCAGCAACACAGTGTCTCAGGAGCGAGACGATCCATGAACACGGCCTTCGACAAACATTGTGGAAGCACTGCAATAACGTGCCAGCTCGAACAATATTCTGTAAGAATTGTTATACTGAACACGAGGACGGCCGTACGTCACTCGTTTGTAGTTCGACCAGAGCTGGCAGGTGTACACGCTGGTGAAGAATGCTTTAAAGAGGATGCTCTTCACCTCTCCGCTGCATCGGTAAAAAAGATGAAACCTTTGCCGTTAGATGTCATCATCGTTCTGTCCAGTTTCATTACAGATATAGCCAATATATTTTCCTTTTTACTCCGTTTCTTTTAACTCATAGAGTCTGCTTGCTTGTCTGACGGAAAAACTTTGGATCGATTTTCAACTCTTTTCCATCGTTATCCAATCGAGCTGAAATTTTGCAAGAAGACTCGTGGCGACGATCAAGAAGATCTATCAAATTTTCGTAAAAAAAATAATACATTTTTGGATTTTTCAAATTTTGAATGGTTTTTTCATACAACTTTGTTACAAGTTGTATGAAAATATTTCAACGCGTCTGGTAGACGCGAAACCTGATTATAGTATAATTTTGGATTCTTGGAAAATTTTTATTACTCCCTTTCGTAGCGTCGCCCGACGAAGCCCAACGCGTAGGTTAAGCGCCAGACCAGTTTCCACTAGTAAATGAGAAAGGGAGTATAATAAAAACTTGTTTTTTATGGGTTATACTCCCTTTCTTTTAACTCGTAGCGTCTGCTTGTCTGCTTGTCGGCCTATCTGATTGTCTGCCGAATTTTTTTTGGATCGTTTTTAATCCTTTTCCCGTGATCCAATCGAGCTGAAACTTTGCAGGCAGACTCGTGGCGACGATAAAAATGATTTAACAAATTTTCGTTTAAAAAATTATTGATTATAGTATAATTTTGGACTTTTAGAAATTTTAACGATTTATATATTGTTTAATTTTCGAGCTCGACGCGTGGAGTAGGCACGAAACCGGTTTCAATAAGAAAGGGAGTATAATAAAAAAATGTTTTTTATGGATTAGTTTTTTTTGAGCACTCAATTAAACGCCGATTTATCGGTACTGAAATGAAAAATTAAAAAGATATTTTATTGCCCTTATCCACTACTTAGAGAGCAAATATAATCCTATCCATTCTAGCTTCTCTATCCTAACTTTATTCAGAAAACATAACATCATTATCCGATTTTCTGATGAGCGATCGAATGACGGAATATCGAAACCAATTTTTCAGATCGGTGCGAGGTAGGCTTATTTATATCAGGCTATATTTTTTGTGCAGACCTTCAAATTATCTAGGGACGTTTTTCACGAGATATCTGGTAACAAGGCGTCGGCCTAGTAATGATATCTCAACTTTCTCGAATCTCCGAGGAAGAAAGTATTCCAAAGTGTGGCGCCTAATGCCGAACGTGTCGCTAGATGTCGTAATACTGTTATTACTTATTATAATATACATATAATAGTTTTACTATTTCTGTAACTGTTATTGTTATGGTGTAAGTGTGATAGTTTAACATATAACCATACTAATTGCATGTATTAATTTAATAATTGTGGAGTGCGAAAAGGTATTTAAAGCGAAGAGGTCACCTGAGGGTTGGATATGTTGTATTCTTGGTTCTACAATGCTGACTGCGAATAGATATTTAAGGGGTTACATCACCCTAGGAAAAAAAATTGTTATAAAAGTTTTAAATTCACTTTGTGGCACCATTATAAATAATTTAATGAAAACTTTAATTTTGTTTTAAAAAATTCAGCATGATTCGGGAGCGATGCTCCTTTATTCAAGATAATGAATATACTTAAATAAATAATTAAATATAGACAGATTTGGATATGGTGGGAGGGGGTTGGAGGGGGAGTGGCTACAATAACGCAGGTATACAGTTATTATAATGGAAAAGGGTTTAAAAGAGGGCTGTTTACAAAGTTTATTTGATCATTTATAAGTTTATTTAATTAGGTTAGGTAGAAATTTGTGTTTTTTTAATAGAAGAGGATTATTTATTTTATAAGACACTATTAACACACATATTAAACTATTATTTTATAGGAAAATTTTTACAAAAAAACATGAAATGGCCGCGTTATGCCTATTTCCGTAGAATTCTTGGCTAATTTTTCCCGGTGCACGTTTATTTGAGACAGAAAAGAAGACCCGGTAATTAAGAAATGAAATATTTACAATGTAGAGTTCTTTTATTTACATTTTTTTTTGCGATTATATTTTTTTTATGAACAATCATAAAAAAAACAATAAGATTTTTTTTTCTTTAAATTGCTCTCAATTAAAAAGTTTTAAACGTATTATCCAAACCACATTGTAGATATTTTAGACATGATCTGGCCATTTTATGTTTTTTTCCTTAAAATATAATTGATTTAATGCAAAAATAATTAATCCTTCTATAAAATCACCCAATTTGCACCTAAATATTATTCTCCCAGGATAATTTTACCCATTGAAGCGAAAAAATTACTTTCGGTTTGATAATGGTATATAGGTACTTCGTTCAATAGTGTTATGCTATGATTGATAGAGAACAAAAAGTATTATAGTTGGGAATACTAATTATGTAATACTTCTTCTTCTTATGGTGCCATCTCCTTTCGGAGGTCGATAATCATTCTGGCGATTTCGATTATATTTACCACCGCACGGAACAACTCAGTCGAATTACCCAAATACCAGTAATTCAAGTTACGCAGCTATGAGATGCGGCGTCTTCTTATGCTTTTTTTTACCACTTATTTTGTAAAACTGGATTGTGGTTTTTTCCGTATATCTAAAAATATCTACTTTTGGGATTTTTTTAAAGAATTTATTTTTGAGATTGTCGTAGATATTTTGGCTTTTAATCTGGGATTGTAGATATGGGAATATTCTCCCTCAAAAGCGTAAACAATCGTTTCGATCAGATCAAATTCGGTTCTTAATAATGAAACCTAAAAGGCTATTTGATTTATGTACGTCTACGTGAATACGTTTCACTTTGAAAAGCGTAATTTATACAAACGCTTCCCTTACTGGACACATAGCATACATATGGAATCATTTATCCTAATATACAATCCTAATATATAAAGAGGTAAAATTTGTAAGTTTGGATGTAGGAGGTAATCACAGAAACTACTAATCTGATTTCAAAAATTCTTTCACCAATATTTAGAATGAATTTTCAAGGTGAGTATGGGCTATATATTATTCCGTTAAAATAAAAGAGCTTCTCATGGTGACCTACAACTAAAGTCGACGAATGCGTTTTTTTACGAACGCTGCCTTAACGGTAAGAGATATTTAAATACTTTTTATAGAGAAATTTCAGAACTTAAAAAGTACTATAAAAAAGTCTGCAAAAAATGTTAAGGTTAATACACTTATTGATAAAATATGACTAAAAGTTACGAAAAATCTACGCCGCGGGTACAGCTAGTCCCAAAAAATTCAGTAAATATTGTCACGAGATTATAAAAACGGTTCCCGGCTGGACTGGTATATTCGGGAAGAAATCCATAACCACCTAAATACACGGGTATAAATCGGATAATTCTAGAAAAGTATAAAAGTGCACGCCGGACGCGCAGCAATAACAGTTATTTTGATATATAACGATGTCACAGATAAAACAAAACAAACAACGTGGCTAGGGAGTGTAACCAGTGATAATAAATTAAGAGAGTACAAATCAATTAATGGTGAATAAAGTGACGTGCAAATATTCCGAAAAGACGAGTATAAACTATTAAACGGTCCCAACGAAATGTGAATAAATTAAAAAATTAATTATTTTATGTGTTTCATTTGATTTTACCGTCACGTATCCACACGACAACATTAACACCATGATTATTTATTCATGTTACCTTGTGCCTTTCATATTTGCTTGACACTTGTTGCACTATACATACATCGTGACACGTTCATGAAGAAAAGAAGATTCAACGAGTAGAGTCGAAATTTTTCCTTAAACTTACATTATATTGATGACCATCATGAGTCTCGACGGAAAAATTACCGATATCGTTGTGCTACATAAGATCTGTCATCTTGTGTAGCACAACATGTATATCTTGTGTAATACAGTGGATCTATTAATTATCTTTCGTTAACTCATATAGATTTGTATGTTAAACCCCGTATAAGGAACCCGGAATGCTTTGGAATAAGCCAGCACTCTAATAATGTTGGTTACTCTTCTCTCATCACAAGATTGTGTCATATATTCGGCCCGATTCTGAAAATAACAATGTCTGGATCTTTAAGATCTTTATCCCAACACTTAATAGACGATAATAAAAATTAAAAATAAACGAGACATAGCTTTACGACGGTGTTTGTTTCTATGAGGGAGGGAGAAAGACGCAAATTGTTATCTATCAAATGTCAAGATGGGAAGATTTGAATACGCGGTAACGCCGAACGTGGTCATGACAAGTTTAGCCATGATGTTTCATCTGGACGCTGTGGATGAAGAAATTAATACGATTGTAAGAAACAATCTTTTTATATCATCTTCTAATACAGTGTATTTGAGCCGTAGAATTACGTTTATTAAGTGTTGGGATAAAGATCTTAAAGATTCAGACATTGTTATTTTCAGAATACGGATGATTATGTATTGTATATACAATACATAATATTGTTCAAGAATATCAATATTATGTATTGTATATATAATATATAACATTGATATCCTTGAAGATATCCTATCATCGTTCAAAATGTCACCCTACACAATATCCATATTCTTGACGATAACCAAAACCCAAAGTACACATTAACCAATTATTTAGTTACATTTTTTTACATGTTCACATTTCATTAATACTCTAAAATATACATATGAAATACCATAACCAATTATTTAGCAACATATTTTTACATCACATCACATCACATTACATTAACATCACATCAAATTAACATTCTAAAACGTATTAATGCATGTTTATGCTAGATCAGGTGAAGACACTTGTAATTGGTATAATGGGAAGAGTCTTAATAAATTTATAATCTGATATATTTGTGTATCATGTACCCATTATTCTGTAAGTGTCTCCAATAAAAAAATAGTTAAGATAATGACGCAATCATGAATAGATTGAATTCAACAAAGTTTATTACTAAAGTTAAGAAAGATACGAGAAATTCAACCACTTGCGTTTTTTTCTTTCTTTCATAGAAACAGAAAGGTAAATATCATGACTTTCAAAGTGATGAAATATTATTTAAAAACGAGATGGCGTCTCTTTTGATTATTTACGTGAAGTCAACAATCACTAATATTGTTGTACCTTTGTGTTTTCCGACATTTAAAAACGTTTAAAAAAAGTGTATTGTCGCCCTGTTTTTTACTAAAGGGGTATAATTTTGCGAGACTGGGAGCGCAATTGAAGGACGAATAAGAAAATAAAAAATAACTGTTTTTTTCCGCAAAGTGTTAATTATTTATTAAGGTAAATTATTAGTCTCACAGAAATGAAGCAATTTATATGGAAAACTTGTAAAGAATCCTTAAAAGGGTGGCCCAGAGCCCTTGACCTGTATGAGCTGGCTTAATTGATCACTTTACACAATGCAACAATGCGGAACAAGCCCCGTGGACGGCCGGAGACCAAAGTTGATAATGAAGAATTGAAGGCTATTGTGGAAGCGGATCCATCGCAAACCACATCCGAGTTAGCTGCAGGCTGCAGTGTTAGTGATAAAACTTTTTTAATCCACTTGAAGCAAATTCGTAAGGTGAAAAAGCTTGAAAGGTGGGTACCTCACGAATTGAGCGAAGCAAATCAACAAACGCGCGTTGACTGCTGCGTTGCATTACTCAACCGGCACAATAATGAAGGGATTTTAAATCGAATCATTACCTGTGATGAAAAGTGGATCCTGTACGATAATCGGAAGCGCTCATCGCAATGGCTGAACCCTGCCAAACCAGCCAAACCATGCCCCGAGCGAAAATTGACTCCAAAAAAGTTACTTGTGAGCGTTTGGTGGACTAGTGCTGGTGTCGTTCACGTACAGCTTTCTTAAATCTGGCCAGACGATTACGGCAGATGTCTATTGTACAACTGCAAACCATGATGGAACAAGCTAGCTGCTAAACAACCGAGGCTGGTTAATCGCTCTAGGCCACTGCTGCTTCATGATAACGCTAGACCACACACTGCACAACAGACGGCTACCAAATTAGAGGAGCTTCAATTGGAATGTCTAAGACATCCACCGTACTCTCCGGACCTTGCCCCAACAGATTACCATTTTTTTCGAAATTTGGATAACTTCTTGCAAAGGAAAAAATTCAACTCCGATGGGGCAGTCTAAACCGCCTTCAAAGATTTTATTGATTCCCGTCCGAATGGTTTTTTTAGTAAAGGGATCGATGAACTACCTAGGAGATGGCAAAAGTGCATAGATAGCAATGGTACATACTTTGATTAAATAAATATATTATAATAAAAAAAACATCGGCTTTATGTTCCTCCCATACTAAACGCCAATTTCATATGTAAGGACCTAATATTTAAGAAGTTGTATATAAGAAGTTGTAGAACAAAAAAAAAATCTATAAAAATGTCCGCAAAAGCACATATCTATAAATTAAGGTTAATACACAAATTGATAAAATATGACTAAAAATCTACACGTGCGAAGCCGCGCGGGCATCGAATAAAGAGATAGGCATCATTACCAGCTGCAAAATTATATTTTTAGTAGGAGTTACGTATTGCTAGGTAACTGGACTTCCGTACATGTTTCCCATATAAATAGCTTCATCTCTTAGCTTCGTCTCTTAGACTTCTATAATTTATCTCATTTAAACAATGATAAATTGATGTTTGGTGATGTGAAAATGTTTTGCAAATCTTATAAACAAAAATTATACGAGATACTTTATTTGTATTACAAGTTCAAGGCGGATAGAAAATAGTAGATTAGGACGGGAAAGAGGAGAGGATATTTACTTAATGAACGACAATTTTATTTAAATCGCATTACAGTATTCACTAAAAATACGGTAAAATCTGATAAATATTACTCTTACTTATCACCACCCCGGGAGCCTGAAATAAGGGTAGAAATTGTGTACGACGACGAACGGAATCGCCACCACCGTACGCGGGTCGGGAATAAGGAAAGAAATTTCTTCCTTCCCCATCTCCGCCGATAATGGTTGATACTCTGACACCTGAGATACACTAGGAAAGAGCTAACTATAATCCACAGTTGAAAAATTGTACTTACACCTACCTGGTACGTCGAGTGCCGATTTAATCTCCAATTCTCCTGGCTTTGTCGAATCCGGAACAGATCGATCTGTCGGATTCGAATCTAACACGAAAAAAAGTAATGTCGGTTCTCAAAGAAGAGAACACCGGCATACACTTTCCAACTACCACCGGACGGATTTTTCAAAAGTTTAAATTCTGGCTAGCGGTTGGCGTAGAATACATCGGGTGCCAGATTCGACCAGTCAAAAATCATTTCGCGGCCGGCGCGCGGCGGTCACGAAACAAATTGGCTGATTTTTTAAATTTTATTCAGTAGCTGGATCACGTGGAGATTAAGTTCGTGCTGAACTCAAGACCAACATTTTGATAGAGCTTAGGTAGGCCAAAACTTAGACGGAGTGACAATGTTCTCAAAAAAATATCTGCCTTGAAGAACCAGAACTGAAGAGAGCTGCCACAATACCAAGTCAGTGGAAGAAAACTTTAGAGAATGCCAGGACCCACCAGGGGTTGTAGAGCCAAAGTGAGAATGAGTACTGAGATTTATCCCAGCCAAATCTTTGACATAAACATGACACATGTCATTAGAAAGAGATTATTGTGTTCGATACTATCGGCTATTAATTTAAAGCAAAATTTGGTTAATATCCAGTGTTACCGGTAACAGCAATACTGGTAATGACATCCCTAATGAAGATATGTAACTGGCTCGAGGTAACATTTGGTTTAGTCTAGACATTCATTATAAATAAATGCATATAACGGCTTTTTTTCGAAAATGTGGGATTTTATTATACATTTATATCAGAACGTATTTGCTAGAGT
This sequence comes from Agrypnia vestita, assembly GCA_016648135.1. Taxonomy (NCBI): domain Eukaryota; kingdom Metazoa; phylum Arthropoda; class Insecta; order Trichoptera; family Phryganeidae; genus Agrypnia; species Agrypnia vestita. Next base: position 36,934 of record JADDOH010011132.1, on the reverse strand, counting down.
ACACTTTTTTTAGAACGATGACTTAGATAAAGCATTTGTTCTTATAAACAAGTAATAATTGAATATTTTTTACGATTATGAAAATATGCGCATCCATTGACAGGCCGCGGCCAAAAAATTGTAAACAAGATTGTTTTTAAAATCAATCTATTGTGTATGTGTAATACAATATATTGTTAGAAAGCATAATCATCTTTATTTGATTAACCCTTGGGATGCCTGGCGGGTGATAATCACACGGCGTGCCTGGTGGGTCTGTCGGACCCGTAAACAAAATCGATATATTTTTCTTATTTGATGTTTGGAAATGTCGAATGACTAGTTTTAATGTATTTTCAATATTATTTTTATATGATAAAATAACAAAAATAAAACTGAAGTTGTTTTAAAATGTTTTATCAATTAACTGAAATAACCTTTAATTTAAGGTAACAAAAATCAATATTTTTAACAATATTAAACATTAAATTGAGATCAAAAATCAGGCTTCACGTTAATTTGAGATACAGTTGAATCAACTTACAGACTATTATCTTTTTATACAAAAAAATATCGCTTATAATTGCCAGTATTTTTGCGACAATTTTCGCATATAAAATTCGCGTATTCTAGGCAAACGTGACTTGTACGGGAGATACAAGTGTAACGACAGCGTGTTGCGGACTGCGAGAGGGTGGGCAAAATGATGTCTAGTCTGTATAACTAAGCTACTCAGGAGCACAGTGGGCTTGGTTAAAATTTTGAAAAAATATCCTTGATTCCTTGAAGTGACGGGTCTGTCGGACCCACCAGGCACCCCAAGGGTTAAAAAATGATTTGATATAATAAAAAAACGTAAAAACTTATTACTATTGAACATTTTAAAATTATTTTAGTACAGTTTTATTGTTATAGTGTTAGCTTTATACTCGCAAGAAAACATATATTGCGAACATAATATTCAAAATCTATTGATTTTTTCTAAGATGCCGAAAACGAATTTTTTGGCTGCAGCCTCTTGATTAATGCTTATATTTTCTTAATTATTGTAAAAAATGATATATTAATTATAATTTATATAAAATTAAATTGTTAACACCACTTTTTTATTGAAAAAAAAATCAATGTTTCGATGTTTCGAAGCCAATGGCTTCTTCGTCAGGATAACAAAAATAATATTTTAAAATCAAAGCATAGATAATCAAAATTTAAAAAAAGTTATATATGGAAAATTAATAATATAAATACCCACTTAACATGACACTTGACATGGCTTCGAAACATGTTGAATTTTTTTTTTCAATATAAAAGTGGTGTTTACAAAATTATTTTCAATAAATTATAATTATGTCACCACAAATTAATTTTGCTATATTTGAAGAAAATATATTTATTACTTTATATAAGCACAAAAGTGATATCTAGGCTAAAGTTCCAAAAAAAAATGTAGACCAGCATACACGTTCTGATATAAATGAATAATAAAAACTCACATTTTCGAACAAAAACTCCGAAATATGCATTGGCAGTGAATGTCCAGCCTAAATAAACGGTTAATATTATAAATAAGTAGAGCAACATTTAGTCAATAACCGGAATTACCGGTAACGGTACGCTGGAATTGACATCCCTGGTGAAGACGTGTAACTTTTGGCTCGGGGTAGCATATTAGTTTAAATACCGCCACACGGGGATGCCGCAACGACATCACAATCAACATCAGCCAACTTCACAAAGCGGGGTGATTAATAAGAGACGATATTAAATACACGGCAACCCCGATTATGCAAAGTCGCCAATTTACATTTCGTCTTTGATACGGGAGGCCCGTCAGACATGTGAGATGTTTTGCTACTGTAATCAAGAAGAAGCGTAGTTGTATTTTGACAGGGATAATTTAAATGTTTGGCTTTGACGGATTTCAAGTAGAAATGACGTGGATAAATAATGAAATGCCGAGACGAGAGAGAGTGGATACATAATAAGAGGGTTATTTATTAGGATTATTTAGTTACCCATAATGCGCACCAAATTGTGACTATTTCGGGATGTAATGGTGTTTCGACAATAGCTTGTGGATTATTGCGGAAATTGGACCTCCAGATTACGCCATGTACGCGCCGAATCATATTTTTAATTATCCGTCAAATTAAGCCGATTTCACGGATATTAAAAACATTTATTTCAATTTAAAGTTCTTCGCGTCTAAAAAAATAACCCTTTATTTTATTTTTTTATATTTTAACAAACAAACCGTCAACAGGTCTTTATTCACCCCAATAGATAGATGGTCCTAGAGTGACTTTAGAGTACGAAGCATAAATATTTTTTGAACATTTTGAATATGACATAATTGCACATTACACATTTTGTGATAAATAAATAGTAGGTACATAAATATAAACATTTTCCACATAAATAGCTTGGTCTTTGTAAGACTTCGAAAATTTACTTACTTATTTACCTACCATTACGCCGTTTCTCCGCGGGGGCGGGCAGATAGGATAGAGCGCAATACTCTTCTATCTTGACATACAAATCTCGCCGCATCCACATTCATACATCTTCGCAAAAAGCTCGACGATTGTTGAGACTCCTAACAGGACCGTCTTCCAGTATCTGAGTAATCTGGTCATGCTACGTCTTCCGCGGTTGTCATCTCTTTCTGGTGCCGTTTACACTTGCGTCATATATTTTTCATTCTATCGACTATGCTCAGATCGATAAAAGGTTAATAATTGCTGTCGAATTGTAGAAAATCAGAAAGACCTATTTCCATTTAAGAAAGATAGTATAAGTGTGATGTTCTTGTTATCGTATCTTGGTTTCGGGATTCTTCCAATAAAATATGTTGTCGGTTATTCTCGGTTTATTGGTGGCAACAATACGTTGTACAGAGGTTACAATGAAGAACAGTGGTCTGTCTCGATATAATAGTATAAAATGCCTAGAGACGACATGCGCGCTACCTTATAAAGCATTTGCTCTCTCTTTCATGCTTCGCGACATACGTCCCTCAGATAATATATTAATATATATAAGCCAAGCGACGATGCACGTTGTTTCGTTGTGTTGGTATTGACGGGTATAAACACCAACACAATGAAAAAATATGTCTCGTACGCATGGCTTACAGTTACTAATTCAATTGTCTTTCTTAAATGGAAAAAGGTCTACCAACCATTGGTACAATCAAATATTAATCTTTTTCATCAAATCAAATTAAAAAAAAATACTTTTCATCAAATTCAAAACCTCTATCGCAATAAAAGTGAGCGTTTAAGTTCGCTTCCAGCACAGCTCTCGGTACTGCATTTTTGTTTGGTTTTTCTTCCTGCAGCGGTTAGCTTGATGATATTAAATTTTGAATCAAATTAAAAGCAGAAATTATAAAAAAACGTAAAAGACTTCGCGAGGGTGCCGCGATGAGTGGCGGTTCCAGCTTTGAGGCTCGCTTAGCGGAAATTACCACTTAATTATGAATAATCAGTCTTCCCCTTAACCCTTGTATAAAGGGTGCAAGGTGTGATATTAATAAATGCCTTTTTAAGGGGGTACTTTTAATACTAATCTTTACCGTTTTTTTACGAAATCATTTATTAATTTAATTATAGCAAATATTGCATTGAAAGAGACAACAAATCGCGGCACATTTACATATATCACAAACGCTCTGCGTGTAGACAGGTAATTTGAGGTCACGGTGACTAAAATAACATACTCATTCTTACAATAGATACTGTTCCTTATTCCCCGGGATTTTTTTTTCGGCGTAGCATCGCGCCCGATCACAAAGAAAGTCCGTTCGGTAACAAATGCAAGTAAGGCAATTACCTTACTTTTGAGTTGCCAAGATTTCACGCTTGTAACGTATCAAAGTTTATTTATTTGTTGAAAATATCAACATGTTTCGGGACCAATGGTCCCTTTGTCGGTTTACAATGTATAATCAATGTATACAGATAAGTGGTGAAAAAAAAGTATATTTTTATAAATTATATTAATAATATCACCACAGAATCATTTTGCTTTTATTAAAGAAATCAATTATATTTGGTAACTACGATAAACTATAGAAGTCTCACAGAGACGATTAGAAGGATTATATAGAAAACGTACATGGAAGCTTTATAGGGTGGCCAGAAGACTGATGACCTATATTAGCTGGCTTGAGTGATTACTTTAAACAATACAACGTTCAAAGTTCCACCATAAAAACATCCACACATTATAATTTTTTAAATGTTGTATGTGTGTTCTTTATCAATCTTGTATTAAATATTTGAAGGGGCTGCGCTGTAGCCATCTATTATTAGTTATTTCTATTAAATGGTATACGTAGATATCACCACTGGTACTGTTACCTCAATATTTATAAAGTGGAGTATTAAACATTTTATGAACCTACCTTTATACAATATTCTTTCGAATTATTTAAAATATTCAATAAAACTATAATATATTTTTTTAACAATATTTTTGTATGTATATTCCAAGAATGCAACTACTGGACTTTGTCCATTTATAATGTACAGTGTAATGAAATGATACATGAAACTACCAGGGGATACTAAGGAAGAAAACAATATAACGACTTTTAAGAAAACAAAAAAAAATACATGATACTTATACTTTTGAATAAAAATTGTATATACTTATATCTAATGCAAAAATATGTGTATTAGGAAGTATGAAGATAATTATATTAGGTCCTTACATATGAATTTGGCGTTTAGTATGGGAGGAACAAAAAGCCGATTTTTTTTTATTATAATATATTTATTTAATCAAAGTATGTACCATTGCTATCTATGCACTTTTGCCATCTCATAGGTAGTTCATCGATCCCTTTACTAAAAAAACCATTCGGACGGGAATCAATAAAATCTTTGAAGGCGGTTTGGACTGCCCCATCGGAGTTGAATTTTTTCCTTTGCAAGAAGTTATCCAAATTTCGAAAAAAATGGTAATCTGTTGGGGCAAGGTCCGGAGAGTACGGTGGATGTCTTAGACATTCCAATTGAAGCTCCTCTAATTTGGTAGCCGTCTGTTGTGCAGTGTGTGGTCTAGCGTTATCATGAAGCAGCAGTGGCCTAGAGCGATTAACCAGCCTCGGTTGTTTAGCAGCTAGCTTTTCCATCATGGTTTGCAGTTGCTGACAATAGACATCTGCCGTAATCGTCTGGCCAGATTTAAGAAAGCTGTAGTGAACGACACCAGCACTAGTCCACCAAACGCTCACAAGTAACTTTTTTGGAGTCGATTTTCGCTTGGGGCATGGTTTGGCTGGTTCGGCAGGGTTCAGCCATTGCGATGAGCGCTTCCGATTATCGTACAGGATCCACTTTTCATCACAGGTAATGATTCGATTAAAAATCCCTTCATTATTGTGCCGGTTGAGTAATGCAACGCAGCAGTCAACGCGCGTTTGTTGATTTGCTTCACTCAATTCGTGAGGTACCCACCTTTCACGCTTTTTCACCTTACCAATTTGCTTCAAGTGGATTAAAACAGTTTTATCACTAACACCGCAACCTGCAGCTAACTCGGATGTGGTTTGCGATGGATCCGCTTCCACAATAGCCTTCAATTCTTCATTATCAACTTTGGTCTCCGGCCGTCCACGGGGCTTGTTCTGCAGGTCGAAATTTCCAGAACGAAAACGTTGGAACCAAAAACGCACTTTGTTTTCTTTTGCGGCACCGTCGCTATACACATCATTAATCCTTCGAGCCGTTTCTGCAGCACTGGTGCCACGGTGGAACTCGTACTCGTAAATAACGCGATATTTCAAGTTTTTCATTTTGTAAACTGAGTGACGCAAAGAAAAAAACAATTGATGAAAAAACAAATGAATTATAATTTTCAAAACACAAATACATGATTAAATAGCTGTATAAATTTGGATTTGGAATTCCTAACCAAAGAGAAGATATTTGAGATCAAATTTGCCAGTACGGCAAAACGCCAATTTCATATGTGAGGACCTAATATTATCTCATTTAAGATTTAAAAAAATGCCATGCAAAAAAAATGTAAAAAAAATTACACATGATAAAAACCATAGACGTACCTACTATAAATATAAACTGCACTATAAAAAAGAAAGAGAAAATATCATAGACTACCAACGTCGACAATACAGAAATCTCCATACTCTAAAGTCGGTTTGAATTTTTCTTCAAATTATTGAAATAAAACTCACCTATGAAAGGATATATCCTCTTCATTATTATGTGATGAAGCATTACAACGATTAACACAACAAACAGACATATTTCAAGTTGGATTTTTTAAATTGTTAAGGCAAAAAGCGCAAGAAACAAAAAGTAAACACTGCGATTAGTTACAACTTTATACGCATTCGTTTTCCAAAATTATGTTTTTTGTCCTTTCTTATACATGGTTATGAAAATACTTTCTATCTCTTTCTGATTAATACATTAACTCCTGTGTGTCGGTGATGTAACGTAGGTCTACCTGTCATACAAAATATGAAATATCTACCTTATTTACGAAAACTAAAACGTCACATTTTTGTAATCATCGAATAGACATTTTCACACCAAAATTACTAAATTAAACTGTTAGGAATGTACGGATTTTTTAATTAAAAAATATTTATTCATTACTTTCGTATTTTCGGCCAGTGTGCAAGAGAGAGCAGAATATTGTACATCGCAGTTAAATCGAGCAAGAAAGAGCACGATAATACCATACATTTCATGTAGGACAGAGATGGCGGTTGCTTGGTTTTTGGCGAAAGCAATACAATATAGGAAGAGTACGGTAGAGTCGGGTAACACGTGTTAGACAAAGACGGAGTGCAGGCGACTGAAGCGAGCTGGCGACCGCTTCGTTGTATTCAGTTGCCAATGAAACATCGGCGGGAGCGCACGCAAAATTCGATTTGCCATACTTTTATAATAATTTACTAAAATAATACAAATATGTATGTTTACCTTACATAATTATATAAAGGGACCTTTTAAAAGTCTTATCTGTATCGTATTTATGTATATTTTATCACAACACAGCGTTACCGATTTTTAATCAGGTAACGCTGTGTTACTCCACCGTCCCCAAAGTTTTTTTTTAGCACAGTCTTTTAAGAGTTAAGTACGTAATAGAAGACAGCAGAGACTAGATGACTCAGATTTGTTTTTTAGTGATTAGTCTATATTTATAGTACGTCTATGGTTAAAACTGTAGTTGAGAGGGCCGAGAAAAAAATTTCGCGAGTAGGTACTTGGAGTGAAGATTATTATAATTATGTCTTATTGTAAAGGTTTGATTTTATAAATGTCATTGTGGCTGTTTAAATAGGTGCACATTTAAATACTTTTTGAACTGTAGTAAAATGCCTGTTTCGCTCAGCTTATTTGGAAGGTTCCTCCGTAACTTTGGTCCAGCCACCACGAAAGCACGATCACCGAAGTTAGTTTTGTGGATGCGATTTACTTCAACTAACCCACTTGTATTGAATATTGAGATTGCTGAGAGAAAAGTTAGTTCTCAACTATTTGCAGCAAATGAAATGCAAAATGCGGTAATATATTGAGGGGCCATGTTGTGAATAGCCTTGAATATTGTGAGGAACAATTTGTAACCAATCCTCTCTGGACATTTAAGCCAGTGAAGCTTTTGAAGGTGTGAAATATGCGCAAACTTTGAAACACCAGTAATGATGAATGTGGATTTATGTCTAAAGTTTTTTTAAAAGTAAAAAGATTTTTTCAAAACTCATTGCACTAAAGTAAAAAGAATAAACCATATATGATCTCTCATAATTAAGGTAATACAGGTGTTTTTAGATAAACCGCGACAGTTAAATTCATTTTTAATACATACATTCGTCAGAAAAATTTCGTACAATAAATAGTTGTTGTAAATTTGGAACGTATATTTTTAATTATGACTTTAAAATCAAGATAACGAAGATAATTTTATTTCGAAAAAAACAATAAAATAATAAAAATGAAGTCACAATTAATTTAATTTACAAAACATTATTTAATGTCTTAGTGGTTATAAGACGCCCGTGAAACGTATTCGGGTAAATAGGCGATTTTAATAGATAAATAACTTTTTTTAAATAGAGAAGCGAACACGGAATACGTGTCACATCAATATTCTTACTATTTTCAAACTAAGTTAAATGCTTGTGCTATAAAAATAGTACTAACTTGCTAGTCTGGAGTGAGGTTCGAACCCGCGACCTTTGGACTGAACTCTCACTAGGCGAGAGTCCTAACCACAAGACCAACAAGCTACTCATTTATTTTATTATATTACGTTTAATATAAAACATATATTGTGACAGAAACACGACGAATTATGAATGTTTTTTAAGGATCTACAGATTTCGCTTCTACCAGGGTAATTTTTTTTTTTACAATTATTTTATTTATTTTAGGTAAGTATATAGTAGGGTGTGTCACTTTTTTCAACTTTCAATTTTTCAAATTTGATAGTTCTCAAAAGTTGCATTTTTATATGTTATTAAATGCTGTATTTACAGTTTTCCTAAATACTGGTACTTTTGGCTAGTGAAAAGGCCTTGAAATATAGAAAAAGTTGCAAAATAACGTTCCAATCAGAACGATACATTTTTTGTTTTTACCAATTGTATTAGTAATTAAATGCTTTTTTTCTAGTAATAATATAGCCAGCATAAGGATAACGCCATATTTAAGTTCATTTTGATAATCTGTTAGCGTTAAATACCTACCCCGTTCGGGCAATTTCGGCTTGTTCCGGGTCGCGCTCCCGTTATGCGCGCCTCATTAGGTCAGACTCTATAGCGAACGTTTGTATTTGTTTGCTTACTTGTTTTCAAACGTCGTAAAGTTTCTACATATTATAAGTAATAAATTTAAGTGTTTTATTCATTCATGAAACGAATCACAATGGTATCGAATCCGTCAAGTTCAAAAAAAACCAGAGGTCGTACGAAATGACGTATTTTTGAGAAATATCCCGAAAAATTCAAAAGTACTATGTTACCTACTTATGGAGATGTTTAAAGACATTATGAGTGAGCGTGTCAAGAAATGAAACAGTCAAGTAGTTTAGAACCACAAGCAAAAGTTATCACTTCTCAAGTGGCTCGAACCGTTCTTGAAGTTTGGATAAATGCAAGCATTGTGAGCCAGCTTCTATTATCATTTTGCAAAAAGTATAGGCTACTATCGAAAAAATTCAACAAAGAACCATAAAGTCAATCGTATTTAGATAAAATAGAAAACTTTATAACTAAATCAACAATTCTTTTTGACATTGCTGCGTGCAAATGCAAAAATTACTCTTCTTGTAAATGTGAAAAAAATAAAACTGTTCCAATTAAAGACCACCCATTTCTTGAAGAACAAAGAACCTTCAGATGCATAGGCATTGGAAACATAGTTAAAGGAAGAGAAAATTGAGAAAATACAAAAGAAAATTCGAAAAGTTGGCTGAAGTATGTGATTGTTATGGCGTATCGCACAGAGCAGGCGCTGCTATTGCTTCGGCTACACTGAGTGATATCAGGGAGGCATCAAATGTTGACAAATGACAACAAAATTGTAATAGAATAGGGTATACGAGAGTTTTGAAAGCTCGTGCCTCGCAAAAATCATTGTCGAGATCTTTTGTGATACCACAAATCAATTTTGAGAGCGATCATTATTACGACATGATTTCCTGGCAGGATGAGAAACTTATACTGACTGAACTACCGCTTTTGAGCGTAAAGTGAAGAACTGAGGGCAATTTTCGTCGAACGAAATGTCCGAATATTCGATTTTCCTAAGTCCTTGCCACACAGTCAGTAGAAAAAAAATACTGACTGTGTGTGGCAGGGAAATGTGTGAATGCCTTAAATTGACGACTGTAGCTGCAGGTTCTGTCGTAGGGTAAACAGTTAGAGAAGGTTTTATTGCATCCAAGAAGAATTCCAGGAAAATTATGCCAATGTTTAATTCTAAAAAATAACTATAGCTGTCTTTAAAAATACTCTTTTTGGAAAATTTTGTATGTTTTATAATTTTTTAAAAAATAATTCAGCTTTAAATTTGCAGTAAATTTTTGTTTAAGTATATTGTCTATATACATATTAATGAAATTAAGTAATCTGATAAGAATTATGTAGAAGAAAACAACACTTTTATTACCTCTGAAAAATCACTAAAAACCAACATTTTCAGAATATTTGGCTCGTTGTAGCGAGCCAAAAGTATACTTGAATTGCAACTTTTTTTGCATTTTTATATAGCAATAAATGCAATGCAACTTTTGATAACTATTAAGCTTAAAAATAAAAAACTTTTTTTTTTCGCCATACAAAGTGACACACCCTAGTACATAGTTTATAATTATTATTTTATATCAAAATTCGGCATGTTTAATTCTCAATGGTATTTGAGTAGCTTGTTTGTGTAGATGTCATGATGCTCGTTTAGTAATCTGGTGGTCTTCGGTTCGAGCCCCATTTCAGGACATCATTAAGTCAGTCCTATTAAAAAAGAAACAATAAAGAAAGCTACAAAATAGGCAATGACGTAATAAAACGGTTAAATGTAATAAAAAACTACAATTTTTATATTGATTGAAATATTAAAATTCTGCTAAATATAAATATTTATGACCGCCTTCTACTTACATTTCTTTATTATTTGAAACGGTAAATAATAAAAAAACTTTACGATCCTGCACTGGAGAAAATTTATTCCATGAAAGGATAAACTTTATTTTTTTTGCAAAAAACAAATTTATTCATACTCTAACTTCAATCCAGAAAGGTTACTTAAAAATAAAATCAAAATGCTTGCAACTCTACCATTTTCAGAGCGATGTGATGTTTTCCTTTCGAATAAAGTTGCACGGGATTTTTTGCCACATCCAATTAAAATGCACATAAAAAATGAGCAAACCCACCTTATTAAAACAGACTTAAATAAAAATGTTGTAGTTTAAAAATGTGTCTAATATTTTCAGACATAATTATTTTGAAATAGAATGTTCATTCAATCGGGTGCAACAGTAAGGTGTCGAAAATGAAAACGTTGTTAGAAATAACTTCTTCTTCTTTCTTTTAATAGATCTATGTGTCTTTTCTTCAGAGGATAGCGTCTGCTGTAGATTTCCAGCTGTACTATATTTTAGGAGGTCTCCCGCGAGGGTTCCGTGGGGGTGATTATGTAGTGCGATATAAGGGAGTTTGGTGCTGTCCATTCTTTGGACGTGACCATTCCAGTTCCTCCTTCACTGTCTACTCCATCGTACAATGTCCTCAGCCTCACATATCTCCTTATTCTGGTGTTCCTAACGCGATCCCTCAGCATCTTGCCTGCTATCTATCATCCTCAGCGTCTTCATCTCGGAAGTCCTCAATATTTGTGTTGTCCTGATTGTGTATAACATACGGCGTTAAAGCAAGGCAGACGCAATGAGGAATTAGAAATACCGCGGTAAAAAAATTCATATTTAAAATAATTCATGTTTATGTTTTATTTTCACCTTCACCAGTACAACGATCGATGCAGGTGCCTCGAAATCCTTTTGAATAAAAATGATTTTAGTGGCACCGAGTAACGACCCCGGTACGGTGCTTTTGAAATGCAAAGCACGTGTTTTGTCATCCTGCTGTACCACTAATAGACCGTAGTGTCAAATTATCGTACAAGGATATGCGAGACTTTTTTGTGTTGGAATTAAGTCGATTTATTTTTATATGATATTTTATATGATAATTATAATAATAAAAAATGTTTTGAATGCAGTCACCTAGAATGACTATTTTAAAATGTTTTGAATTCTAGATTTTATGTATATATCCCTTCCTAATTCGTAATTTCTATAAATTTATAAGCTATGTTTCCTCTAAAAAATTGAATTCAGTACATTGCAAATTATTAGTAATCCCCCACATTATTCCACATATTATTCCTTATACACTAATCGACTGTGATTTACAATACGACACTACCAAATCCATCGTTCTTAACAATCACGCAATGTATATTGCGTGATTGTTAAGGCGATCGTCTAGCAGAATGAGCAAATTTCACAATTTTTTCTCATATCTTCTCTTGCGTTTTTTATTACATTTTTGTATGGAAATATCTCATTTTAAAATTTATTCATCAGGTTACATATATTTTAAATACGAATATCTTATTAAAATGTCATAAACTAAATTAAATAATTGATTAATAAATTACCAAACCTTCGATGTTTTAAAAATGAAGAAAATTGCTCCACTTTGTGGGCCTTTTATGACTGAACGGCGTGTGAGATGTCTTTTTTATTCAATAATATTACAAAGTTAACGATTATCTTAAATTTGTTACAATTATAGAAAAATCTGTTAATACGTTTACATGCAATTTATGTTTTGAAAAATACTGTTTTTTAAATTATTTTTATTTTTTGTGAGTTTTTTCGATCCTTTTAAAATAGTTTATAAGTTTTTTTCTTTAATAAATTAAAGGAATAGACATTTTTATTTTAAAATTAATACAAAAAAAATTCAAAAAATTATTGTCGATTTCAAATTTTAGCTATTTAATCAAGGCACTGCGTATTGTGTCATAAATACGTTGCGTCTTGATTAAATATCTAAAATCAGGAATATCTACAAAGATTTTGATTTTTTTTTGTTTTTATTGTAAAATTATAATTCTCTTTTATAATAATAATATTCTTTTGACTATTGAAGTAAAAAAGTTGTCAACCATGTAAAAAGAGTTGAAAAAGACCCACAAAAAAAAAAAAATTTTTAAAAAACAGTATTTTTTAAAACATAAATTGCATGTAAACGTATTAACAGATTTTTCTATAATTATAACAAATTTAAGATAATCGTTAACTTTGTAATATTATTGAATAAAAAATACATCTCACACGCCGTTCAGTCATAAAAGGCCCACAAAGTGGAGCAATTTTCTTCATTTTTAAAACATCGAAGGTTTGGTAATTTATTAATCAATTATTTAATTTAGTTTATGACATTTTAATAAGATATCTGTATTTAAAATATATGTAACCTGACGAATAAATTTTAAAATGAGATATTTCCATACAAAAATGTAATAAAAAACGCAAGAGAAGATATGAGAAAAAATGGTGAAATTTGCTCATTCTGCTAGACGATCGCCTTGAGAACCTTCGGGTTATGCAGTCTCGCAATCGGCGGCCATTGATACATTTATGTTGTGCGTATTATACGCAAACTTATCAATATTTACGAAGTGAATCAATCCTACTCAATGCCTAGCACCGTCCTTTCCGGATTAGTTAGAAACATAGCGCACAGTACGTCTCCATTACTCTCGGTCTAAGCCGTCTTGAGCACGACTTGTATAAAAGCGAATGAGTTTTTAATACTCGATGTAAGTTATTTTCATGATAGTCCAACGTTCAACAATGCAACATTGACTGTTTTAAATGGTGTTCAGTGAATTTTCAATTTTTAATTAGGACAGTTTTTCTTTTCTTTCCTAATTTAACTTGCATATTTTTTCTATTTTTACTCTATGTAAATATTCTATACGGAAAGGTAAGAATCTATTTTCATATTATTATAAGACAAGACACAATTTTTTTCATAATTTTAATCTTTTAAAAGTAATTTTCGACTCATGATTTAGAAGTGTTGTGTAATACCTCTCTTACACCCTGTATTTTCTCCTTAAATGTAAGTGGAGAATCGATCCACTCAAGGGCTGTCAAAATAATCTCGCATTTAGATTTTTTTAAATCCGCTCCAAACCCCACATTTTTTGTCGTAGACAAAAATAAAATTATTATATACGAGATACGTGGCTGCAGGACGTAAATGAAACACTGAAAAATTAATTAAAATTTTGCTAGTTAAATTAATTTACTAGACACGAATTTAACCGTTATTTAATTCACATCAAATGTCGTAATTCGCACTAATTATCAATAGAATCTTTGCTGCACTTTTGTCTATTTCCAGGTCGTTTGACTCAATTTCGCACGTAAGTACCCACTCGCGTCATACGTTTATCGCTTGTTTTTCGTCTCTGGTTAACTGGCATGAGTTTGCCTTTCTGTGGTCTTGTTGATGCTGTTAAAACAACTCTGCCGCATGTGCTTGTCATTGCTTTTATACGTAATTGTTGGTTCACGAATTTTCGATCGGTTTTTTTATATTTTTGAGCTTTTTTGGGAATAGCTTCTTTGAGAATAGTCCAGTTGAGTCTGACGTGTAGTTACCATTATTTTTATACTCTCGTAATAATATAAAATTGTTTGTAGATAGTATTTTTGACTGAAACAAGAAATACACATAATGAAAATAAAAAATAAAATCAGCGAATTAAATTGAAAGCTCACATTTCTCCGCCCTCTTTGCGGGCACATCATTAAATATTACAATTTTCCTATTGGCAGTTGCTTCATTACACTCCGACATCCCCGAGAACATCACACGTGGAGAACGCTCGCTGTATCCGCCTCAAGAGCAATCAACGCTTTGACTCGAGGGCGGGAAAACTGAAAAAATAAAATAAAATAAATATCTTTAAGCGTCCCTTAACGAGGTTACACAAAGGACGAAGGCATCCCGACTGATCGATTCCGGAGGAATTTATTTATTTCCTTAATAGAGTTTGTTTTTTCAGCCGGAGCGACGGAGAAATTCAAATAAAACGTTCGATTAATGGCTCCTTTGGGCGGGGATAATTTGAATTTTAGTGTTGTCAACAAGATGGCGACGGCGAACCGTGGCAAGTGGCGGGAGACGCGATCTATTAAACTAATGGGAAGTGGATTATGAAGCTTTTCGCTACGGGGCTTTCAATTACAGCCGCGCTATGGTTATTTACGTGTTTATAGACGAAGTCTCGCATAGGACATTACGGTTATATTAATAATACAAAAATGGTTATTTAAAATATATCTCTGCCTTGATTTACGGCGCTTTGAAAATGATATTTCTCTCACGGCGCTTTGTTGACGTTTGCGGCGCACATTAGGCAATTTGAGGGATTATTTGAATTTATGGATTAACAATGATAACTTTGTTGATTTTCATTATTTGAAGGCGCCCTGTAAAAAGGGTCTATATAGTACATCAGGTCAAAAAGTGATTTTATCATTTATAATGATCTATATGACAGTATGCACCATGTGCAGTATTTATTTTCCATGATTTCAACTCAATCTTGCCGAAATTCGACCTCAAAATTTTCAAAGCTAACGCGGAAAAAGAGTCTATATTCCTCTTTATTCATCTGGTAGTAACAAACATGACGGATGCCGACAGTTCCAGGATGTCACTGGGATCGCTTTATACATGAAAAAACAAATAAAACTGAAATAAAATGCATGTGAATTTAAAAAAATGAAAAAATCGGAGATTCTAGGTATTTATTTCACGAAGTGTTTTTCTTCTGTCCTGTAAAATTTTGTTTTTACATATAGACCCTTTTTATAGGGACGCCTTCATTTGTTTATACAGATAAGAACGTTTTCGATGCTAACGCATCATCATAACTATTTTTATTAATACTAAACTTAAGACTTAAGAACGGCATGAGGGGGGTGGAGATTAGAGTCCGGTGGGTATGTGGGCTTGGTCATTAGGCGCAGAGGAGGGAACGTAATGTATGGAGTTTGAATGTTGATTACTAAATGTTAATATTACTTGCTAAAATATACTGAAAGAAATAAGATATTTTCGAAAACTTACCAATCGATAGTAACATAAATGTAATCAATATTCAAACTCCATCTATTATGTACCCTTTTCTGCGCCTAATGACCACACCCATATATACATTGTACGCCGTCCTTTAGTCTTAAGTTTAGCATTAGTAACATTACTGAAGATGATGTCTTAGCATCGAAAACTTTCTAATCATTGTAAACAAGTCCTGAAAGTAAACAAAGTGATCATTTTTTAATATACTTTTTAAAATGGCCTTTAACAAAGTTACACAAGAAAATTTCGAAAAATTTAATTAATATTTTTTACTTCCTTTCTTTTAACTCGTGGCGTCTGCTTGTCTGACGAAAAAACTTTAGATCGATTTTTAACCCTTTTCCCGTGATCCAATCGAGCTGAAACTTTGCAAGTAGACTCGTGGCGACGATCAAGAAAATCTATCAAATTTTCGTTAAAAAAAAAATTAGAGTATCATTTTGGATTATTTAAATTTTAAATGGTTTTTTTCATAAAACTTAGTAAGTTGTATGGAGATTCCGACGCATATGGTAAACACGAAACCCGAAAATGAGAAAGGGAATATTGTAAAAACTTGGTTTTTATGGGTTACTTTTTTTAAATGTGGACATGTTGAATCATGGCAAATGATGTGAAATGCGACCATTTAAAATAATGGGAGTGTGTTATGAAGGTTTTTGCTAATAGGCGCATTCAGCTATGGTTTCAATATTAATTTATGAATTTATAAACGTAGTTATGTGAAGGATGTAATGGTCAAAATAATAATATATAAATAAATATAATGCTTATATTTTCACACAACAACGCATTCAAAAAAATTAATACATATGTTCACTTTCGGAGTTGAATCGCTCTTGCGGCGCAGAGTTGATGTTGCGGCGCTCATCCCTCAAATCGATTAATGGCTGTTTTAGGCAGGAATAATTTAAATTTTATTATTGTAAACAAAATGGCGATTAACCGTGGCCAATGGCGGGAGACGCGACCTTTGAAACTGATAGGAACTGAATTATGAAGCTTTTTGCCACGGTTCTTATTTATATATTTTTAGAAGTAGTTTTAATACTTATATTACGGTTACACTAATAATATATATCCCAGTATGCTACGCTAAATTTAAGACAGCAAAGAGTATCTACGTGCTGATCTAATACAATTATTTAAACTCCTGAGAGGATATCTCGACTGTCCCAATCAACTGGACTTAATCTCTTTTCATGTTCCCTGCAGACAATACATTTTTATATCGCGCATGCAAAGCTTTCAATAATAATTGTATCGATATTGACCTCTTCAACATTGGTCTTACTGAATTTAAAATAATGCTTTAATTACATGTACTAAATTGTCTTTGACCAACCACTCACTATATCTAATCTTCTCTTCCTCTACCTCTACCCCGACTCCCACCTCCTCATCTTTTTCTCCCATTATTTAACTCATTTTATGATATATTTTTTCTTTTTACTCGTGGCATCTGCTTGCTTGTTTGCATGCTTGCTGTCGTAAAAACTTTGGATCGAGTTTTGACCCTTTTCCCGTGATCCAATCGAGCTGAAACTTTGCAAGCAAACTCGCGGTGACGATCAAAAAGATCTGTAAAATTTTCGTTAAATAATAATAATTTTTAGATATTTTAATGGTTTTTTCAAATTGAAATCATTACAAAAGTTTGCTTACTACCAACGGCGCCGGCGGCCCGATAACGTCATGGAATATTTAAAATTTGAATTACTCCGTCGGTGGGTATAATAAGTACTTAACTACTTGGTTTTTATGGGTTCGTTTTTTTCGCATTCAATCACTTATTCATTCCTTACATTGTTTGTTGGTTACTACTTTCATTAATTAATTCAAAATAACTAAAATAGAAATATCTTATCTAACTTTGTTCTTAACATCTGTGAATCTTATTAATTAGCTAAGAAATGAACACTATGCTTTTACATTATATGTTTTAAAAACTGTTAAGATTCCTTAATAAATAAACAAAAAATGCTTAATCAAGGATACCTTTGCCTTGCTGAACGACGCACTGAAAATATTCCTCTTGCGGCGCTTCGTTGACGTTGCGGCGCACGTCACGTGACTGAATTAATAGCTCCTTTGGGCGGGAATAATTTGACTTAAGTGTTGTCAACAAAATGGCGATGTGAACGCAGTAGCTTGGCAAAGGGCAAGAAATGCCACCTATTAAAGTAACGGCATGTGGATTATAAGGCTTCTCACTATGGCGCATTTAATTATAGTCGTGCATAATTTATTTATGCATTTAAAAGTCTTATGAAGTACATTACTATGATAAATTTTAGACAAAAAAATGTATGCATTTGTTCCATTTTACGGCGTCTCGACGTGTGGATGTTCTAAGGGAGCAATTGGTGATCTGGCCTCATTAGCGGAAAGTCATCACTGTCAGTGTGTCGTTGTAATTCCAGCATAAATCAGCGAGTTACGGACAATGAAGGGGACCCACCACATACCCTGAGCCGTTATATGCGCAAAAGCGTCCACGTCGGCCCAGCACGTTCGCCGCCTGGTTGGCATTATTTTGCGCTAAAGCGACCTCCTCGCTCGGCCAATGTCAATACAACACGCAGAGACGAAAACCGGGCGAGTCGATCGCGCAAAACGTTCATTGTCCCGCGCATAATTAATCTTTATTCCAAAAATGGTTATACAATACATGATATATATATACTTTACGGTGTTGAAGCATGGACGCTGAAGGTGCCTACTCTAAATCGCCTAGAGGCGTTCCAAATGTGGATACATCGTAAAATGTTAAGGATATCTTGGACTGACATGACTAGTAATGTTGAAGTTTTACGTAGAGAAAATACAGACAGTTACTCAACATAGTAAAGCTCCGTAAAATTTTATATTTTGGTCATATAATGAGAGGCGAAAAATACTCCATCCTTCAGCTCGTCATGAAGGGGAAGATTGAGGGTCGCAGAGGGGTTGGAAGGAGGCGGCATTCCTGGCTTGGAAACATCCGAGAGTGGACCGGGATAAGAAGCGTGAAAGAGCTGTTCCGCACTGCCCTGGACAGGGAAACTTTCTCCCAGATGATCGGGGGGACCCCACAGGGCACATGAAGAAGAAAAATACATGATATCAATAATAATAAAATAAAAACACACAAATAAGGCGCAGGACGTAGAAAACTCAACCCCTTCGTGGAGGGAAAAAGACATTCGAAATTAGAATAGTTGACAAATAAAATATACTCCTCGATTTTGCTGTGTCACCCTTAAATGAATATTTAATGCAAACCTCAAACCCTTCCGTCACTCTTGCAAATAACCTCCACTGGACGAACGTCCGCCACTCGTGACGCCTGCGGGCGCTGCCAAGTGCTCCCGGTTCATGTTTATTCAGCGGAGTCCAAGCCGAGCCTCTTAGGCTTAATTTGTGGATTGGTGACCTTAATTCGGAGACCGCCAGCCCGCTTAGCGGTGAGGGCGTGAGTGAGAAGAAAAGGGAATGTTCGGTTCGGGAGGAAATTTCAAACGCGCATAGCGGGAATTTTTAAGAACCATTTCGCGATCGACAGTCGTAAATATAACGTGGTATTTATTATTACACTAGCTGTGACCCGTCAAAAATGACGGTTCTTTTGCATGTCAGTATTTATTTATTTTATTTTAAAAAAATTAAAAAATGTATTTTTGGAAAAATTTCGAAAAATACAGTTTAAATGTACAGAAGTTAAACCAGGGACAGACAGATGGATGGACGGGCGGACAGACAGATAACGAAATTATTATAATGGATTTTTTTTTAAATCACAGGTCACAGGTCCCACTAAGCATGTACTGGTTATCAGTGGGTTCTTTTAACGATTTACATTACAAAACTAACAATGTAAAACAGAGAAGAAAATGTATATATATTCTATAAGGTATGTAAAAGCTAAGGCAGCAATATCCAAAAAATAAAAAAAACATTTTGAATGCAGTCACCGAGAATAACTAATTTAGAATGTATTGAATTATAGATCTTATTTGTCTTTCACTTTCAAAATCATAATTTTTGTATAAACTTATCCCATTTATAATAATTGCATTGTCTGTCTGTCCGTTCGTCCGTCTATCTGTCTATCTTTCTGTCCCCGTAACTTCACGTAACGTTTGTAACTTCTTTATAGTATTTTATATATATTTAAATATATTTTTTAATACGATATATAAATACTTATTCCTTATGAACCGACATGTTAAAGTACCGTCATTTATGACAGATTACAGCGAGTAGGTAATATTTCCTAAACAATCTCGAATAAAGTACATTTTAAATTAGTAATACTCGATGACTGTAACGAACCTTCTAGACTTCGATAGTAGTTACCGTTGTTTTTATACTCTCGCGACATTATAAAATTCTATTCCATTCTATTTTTCTCGGCGTTCCCAGTGTTTAGGACAACTTTACCGTGGCTTCTAGGCTTTTTTAGATGTTTCTCGAATGTTTTAGATGCCTTCGGAAATCCGTAGATTACTCTAGGCCATCACTTGACAGGAGTGCGCGATTCTTTTTAGCCTCGTTATTGTATGTAAAATTGTTTGTAAAATGTACTTGGCGAGTTAAGTGTAGATGTTTGGGAGAAAGTGTCCACCAGTCCAGAGGCATCTTCTCATTTCGGCATGTGAATTGTATTGTGCCGCGATTTTCTGCGCGCGCTGACGCTTATTTATAACCTCTTGACATCTTGATCTTTCCGGAATATACTTGCTTTTTGCAGATCGGTCCAAATAATTCTCAATTCACAACGTCCAGACTGTTTCGGAAGCCCTCGATTATGTGGAGTTCTTATCGTTTTAGAATATCGTGACAAAACAATTAACAGTTTTTCTTAACGGTGTGAAAATGTGGTCATGCAGATGAACGTGTGATGAACAGTGGGATTTATTTTTCCAAAGGGTTTTCCAAAGAGTTTCCAAAGGGTGAAAGTTGACAGAATTAACAGAGTAGAAATGTTGGGTTGTGGAAAATTATATGCAGAAATAATAGAAACTAGGATACACACCATTTAATATATGTATTAGTAGATACATAAGAAAATTTATGAAGAGGTAAGAGATACGAGACTCCAGGACACAATATTGTGAAAATCTATTTACTATTTTTTTGAAAAATTACAAAAATCAAGGTAATAAGCGTTATCACATTTTTTAGAATTTTAGAAGGCGAATTTGTAAAATATTTTTGTTATAAAAAGGAAATGAAAAAATGTTAATTATTTAACGAGCGCAAATTAATTTTAATAAAATGAATTAAGAGAAAAATTTATTACCAAACAAGAATGTAGGCTCTGTTTCCTACTTTGTGATTATTTTTAAATTTCACGAATCTCACTTCTGGAAAAACATAATATTGATAATAACAAATTTGAGATCATTGATGGTTATTATTTAATACTTTCTTCAGTAGTCTACTGAAATTTTTAAAAATAAGCAATTAATTTTTCAATATCATTAAAATATTTATTAATACAAAAAACTTAAATATCTCATACACGAGGGGATTTGAAGCAAGAACGCATTTTATAATAGATGCAATTTAAATAAACTTTTTGTAAGAGATTTGAGTACAGAAAAAGAGGTAAATATTTCATAAAAACGTACTCTCAAAGTAGTTATCAATTGTGAAATTGACTTGAACTCTTTGTCGGATTATCATATTCATACACGTCGCCATGTATTCTCGTCATATGCAGAGAACAGCTTTTGTTTCTCACGTGTAATGAAATATTTAGATTAATATCAGCATGCAAGAAACAATTGCTGGAAACAGTGGAAACGAGGGATGATATTGAAGAACACAAATTTAAAATAAATAAATATATATATATGTTTAGCCCGCACAGTATAAAAATGTACAAAGATGAACTAAACCTCTTCTATAGGCGAAGATATTGAGTCACAGTGGAAGAACGTTTACCCTTCTGTATATTACACACATTTATATCACAGTTAAAGTATTTGTTCTTGCATAACTAAATTCCCTTGCGAAAAAAACGTATTATTTTGTATATACGTATTGTTTATCACATTTTTTAAATTTCGTTGTAAACCGAGTCTCTCTAGGTAAAAACTTCTATGATTTTAGCTTATTTAATAACACCATATCGTTCTTATATTTATATTCATCCGTCAAATGTTCGTCGATGATCAATCTAGTTGAATTATAAAAAAATAGTGACACTACTTTTTAATATGTATATATTGCAAATTATAGTTAACATTTATATACATGAATAAAATTATAATATGAAAAATTGTATATTTATAGGTGATATAAATTAATATACTAATTGAATAAATAATTGAATATGGTGGCATTTAATTTGTGGAAATCCATTTTAATAATTACAAGCTATGCCCGTAGTTTTGCATGCGTGGAATTCAGTTTGAGACTATAAGAGTTTCAGTGAAAAATCAATTTAATCTAAATTATTCATCCAAATAATATTGTGTGAATGGCAATATTAATTACATAAAATTTCCCTGATAAGCAAATTTATTTTGATAATAATGTAACATCGCCTACTTTAATTATCCCCGACAGATTAAAATTAATTTTAAATATATCTTTTAGTCACATTTAATCAATTTTTGAATAAATCTTAACATATAGATATACGTCATTTCGGACTTTTGTTTATATACCTTTTTAAGGTCTGCAACTTTTCTAAGAAAGCATTTATTCTCGTATATATATAAATGCATTCGCTCTTTTTTCGACCTACGTTGCAAAATTGGTCTCCACAAATGGTACTTTTATTTCAACGCAATAATATATAACCCATGTCCACCCTGAAGATTCATTCTGAATATTCGTGAAAAAATTTTTGAAATCGGATGAGTGTTTTTGGAGATTACCTCCTACATCCAAATTTACAAACTTTACCTTTTTGTAATATTAGTGTAGATTGATAAAACACTTTTTTCACTATTTTTATTTTAGAATATCACTACTAACTGTTTCGGAAGCCTCTGTTTCCTTCTTCAGGTGAGTATAGATTGAAGTGAGAGCGAATGTCTGGTGTATGGGTTGCAGCTCCAGTGGTGGGAGAAAGAGAAGAGAAGAAGGGGTAAAAGAGAGTATTGTATTTGACTATTGATGGTATTATTTTGTGTATAAATGTCGGTTTTAATGAATTTCAGATATTTCTTAATTAGTTTTTTGGTCGGTATGTCTATTTATTTATTATTTGTATATTTGTATTATTGAGTGTATGGTTGTTTTCTATATTATGGTTAGCATATTCTGAAAAATTATTATTAGTAAGATAAACATTGGAAAATGTAAATGGTGCCTATTGGCATATTAGACTTTTATCTTAGCCTGCGTAATCCACGAAAGTGGCCCAGTGTAAAAATACCAGATAACTTATATGTTTTGCGCATGACAAATCTGCATATTGCAACTTCGCAAAAATTCGATATAAAATAAATAATTATATGATACAACACGCACAAAAATTGTTAACGGAATATTCACTTTGAATTGCAAACATTTTTTAAAATACTAAAGTTAAATTTAAATGTATCTAACAACAGATAATAAGGTTTGATACTTCGGCAGTCAGATACAGGCATTGCTTAATATTATTTAAATTAGACTAAGAAATTTCACACGGTGGATTCTAGATCAAAGACAATTTTATATAATTCGAACACTCTGCTTTTTACTGAGCCTCTTTGTAAATCGGGCAAATAAAGATCAATGGTTTGATTATCTCAATCAAATAAAAGATTTCTTTGAACTTTATTTTAGGATATCGTATCAATATTCTCGTTTTAAAAAGTCCATCCTGATCTATTCTACTATATCTGTAAGAGAATTTAATTTGATAATTGTTTCAAAATTAAAATTCTTTGTAACTTTGGTAAGGCGACATAATAGTTTAAATGTATTTATACCTCTCAAAATGATAGGTAACTATTAAAAATATAATAATCTCTCGGAGGCGCGTTTGATTTTTCCATATGCGAACAATGACGCTGCTTGTTTGGTGCAAAATCCGACGCAAGATGGCATTAGCGGTTAGCTAGCGTGATGAAAATGTTATTTGAATCTGTTCGATTTTGGCTCCAAATTCAAAAAGAGAAACAATCGCTCTGTTTTTTTCTTCTGGCGTGTGCATTTTTTCGCATTGAATGTGCCGATATAATAATTGAATCAGTAAATGTTGTGATGATTTAATCCGGGAATTCATAATTTATATTCCTTCGCGTGTTGTTTTGTGACGCGAAGGGAGTTTTGGAACTTCTCAAGATATCTGCTTTGAAGGCGGCACGAAGATCTCTGCGGCTGACGATTTCGACTGTCGGAGCTGAAGAAAATAGTCGATTTCAGGTTAGTGATCATTTGTTGACGCATTTTTGATTTTTTCATCTGTGTTTTCTGAGAAAGGAAGCGTAATTTTTATTTTTGCATGATGTCATATTGAGAGTTATTAATCGAATATGAAATTCAATAAGCGGATCGGCTATTACACACTGTTCCGCAAAATCATTTTTTTAAAATATGTATGTCAAACGTAGTAGAACCATTGGTAGAGCCACAGCGTGGACAAAGAAATTTTCTTTAGTTTATGTATAAATTTTAGTGGTCTGTAAAAAATATAGAAGAAAAACAAAAATATTTAATATATATACAATAGCCTGGGAGCTGGAAATTCAGGTAAAAATAGATGCATTTAAAATTATTTTGATTGCAAAATTCATGACTATCATGCAACTTTAACCGGTGTTCGCTTATCTGAGACAAAAAAAAGGTCGTGTACATATTTAGAAATTAAGTGTCAAAAATGTAATATAAGGATTTTTAATTCGCTAGTAACCTCGTAGCCCAGTGAGCACGACACTGGCTTCTCACACCGAAGATTCCGAGTTCCATCATCAGGGCCGATGTTGGACCCTGATGATGGACCCTGCAACGGAATCCGAAACGTTGGCCAGAGAGATCAGATGTACAGGGCAGAATATCTCAGAAAAATGCACATAAAAGATCCTGAACGGCCGTGATAACCTGAGAACATTTTTAATTTTAACATTCTTAATTTTACAAAAAACTTTTTTACAAAACGGATATGCTAGGTATTGTTTGCGAGTGTGCGTTAGTATGTGTATGCGCATGCATGCGCGCATGTTTGAGGGGAATGTGTCACCTCGCAAGTTTACCCCTAACAGAGTTGCACAGAAAAACTTCGAACAGCTATGGAGCTTTTTGTTTTGATTCTCAGCACATGCAGCCAGCATAACACCACCAATACGTATATCTTCCTAAGCTTTAGTTGGCGTTAACTATACAGGCGACTCAATTTAATTCTATGACAGCTCTCGAATTTCAAGGCACCGAAGTGAGGCCAAAGATCGAATGCTGCATCACGAGTTAGGCACCGAATAATAGGAGCATCATAGCCAGACTATTCTGATGATGGTGCCAAGTGAATTTAGTTTTCAAATTAGCATTTGAACGGCACCAGATGCGGAATGCAGAAGTGCTAATACGATGTAAATTGCCTTAGCTGTGCTTCAAATATCTCATCTTGAAGTCGAAAACAAAGTCTTAAAAAAAATAATAAAAATTCTGAAGAGTACCTACTATTAGCATGATGAAACCAGACAATGGATCTTTTTTGTAGTTCAAGGAAATAAATACATTCGTTGCATTATTAGGGGTGTAGTGAAATAAAGTTTTCAGTCATTTAAGAGTGTAAAATTTTATTAAATGTTTTAAAAATAATAGTACTTTTTATTTTATTTATATGTTTGTTTATTTTAAATTTGTTTTAATAAAAGTTATTCTCATTTGATTGTTATGTAATAGTTACAAATAACAATAGTAAAGCAGTATAAATGTAAAAAAGAAAGCAGAAAGAAGAAGCAGAATAATACAAAAATCTAAACGAAAATAAAATAAACATATAAAATTAAGATAAAAATTTAACTATATACAAAAATTAATACGAAAGATAAGATACAAAAAAATAAAAAATTATCTAGATACAAAAATAAATACTATATTAGAGTATAATTGAGATTATATATAGCAGATTAAGTGTGATGTGACTAAGTGTGATGTAATTATAAACAACGAATGCTTAGAACAAGTGAACGAGTTTGTGTATTTGGGAAGTATGTTTAGTAGAGACGGCAAGGCTGAGAATGATATCGAAAGGAGAGTAACTGCGGGAAACAAAGTTAATGGTGCACTAAATGCAATTATGGCCAATAAGAATCTGTCAAAAGAAGCAAGACTAGCGGTACATAATGGCGTTCTAGTGCCAACCCTTATGTATGGAAGTGAAGCCTGGAATTGGCAAAAGAGGAATGAAAGTAGACTGAATGCGGTTGAAATGCGGTCACTAAGACGCTTGTGTGGAAAATCTTTGGTCGATAGAGTGAGGAATGAACAAATTAGAAGTGAATGCAATGCTGGCTGTAGTGTGGTAGATAGAATAAAGAAAGGAGTGCTGAGATGGTTTGGTCATGTGGAACGTATGAACGAGGAAAGGATGGTTAAGAAAAAGATGAGCGAATCGTGAAAGGCAAAAGGGAATAGGGGTGTCGCGACGAAAGACCTGGCCACGATCAGGTACTACAAGTATTTGAGGATGGGCCCGTTAAAAAGCCCGCACGCAACAATCGACTAGAAGGTCTGAGAAGATTGTATGAATGTGGCGAAGCAAAAGTGGTGTGCCAGGATCGAAGAGTGTTGGCGTCAATCTCTTGCCTACTCCTGCGGGAACTTGTGATGGTTAGGTAGTTAGTTGTATAGCGTTTTGCCTAGTTGAGGTCAAGGGGTAAGTTAAACAATAAGGTAACCAAAAGATATCATATTACCTCCAGTGATATCACCATAAAGGTATGTTTGATGAAACCGAAGCTGATTTTTTTTACCGAGCAAAACTGATAATACATGTGTAATTAATACACAAAACTATATACGAAGATTATATAAAAAATAAACAATATATGTAACTTGCAATTCAGAAAAAGTTTATACCCTTTAGTAATACAGTTATGATAGTCACTAATATACGAAGGATTAGATAAAATAACATTTAGTATTGTTAAATGCAATTTTCGAACACAGTTTATAACCCCTCTTATTAATACATGCATGATAGTCAACTAAATATAGAATGATTTATAAAATAACATATTATCTGTGAACTTGCAATTTCAGAACAAAGTTTTATAACCCTCTTATTAATACATGTTATGATAGTCAACTAATATACGAATGATTATATAAAATAACATATTATTATTGTGAACTTGCAATTTCAGAACAAAGTTTTATAACCCTCTTATTAATACATGTTATGATAGTCAACTAATATACGAATGATTATATAAAAAGAACATATTATTATTGTGAACTTGCAATTTCAGAACAAAGTTTTATAACCCTCTTATTAATACATGTTATGATAGTCAACTAATATACGAATGATTATATAAAAGAACATATTCTTATTGTGAACTTGCAATTTCAGAACAAAGTTTTATAACCCTCTTATTATGTACTATTATCACTCGGGGGCGTAGTCACCACACATATCAATTGCTGCGTCCCATTTTCTTGGTGTGGTGTATTCATGCCGGCCACATAAACGAGAGTACTAAGAGACGCGGCTATAAAAAGAGAAGAGCGCAAGCTTTCGCTCCCTCCCTCCTACTAACTAGCGTGCAGTTAGCACTGGGTTTAGTTTAGGGTCGGTCGATACAAAGTATTGGAAAATGTACTGGCGAAAACTGTAATCATCTGTCTTTTAATTTTGTGTTAAGGTACAAAAAATTCTGTTAGTATAACGTTAAAATGTATCGTGTCAGGTAATGAATATTGTCGAATAGTGGACGGAATAAAATATATGAAATTCAGATTTGTTACTATAACGTAAATGTATAGGACTGTCCCGTTAAACATATCAATAAATCATTTTTTATTTTTACGTTATACTTGCACATTTTTTGTGCCTGTATTACATGTTATCTGTCAAAAAACCCCCAACTCAAATGTCATAATATCCAAATCTTATTACCTACCTACTATAGTGTTGTTCATATAGAGAAAATATTTCAGGTTTGATATTATAATTTCTGACGGTCGCTGGATCTTAAAGTGTTAAATATATAATGATGACATTATTTTATATTTTTGAAAAGTTTATATATTAGATCTGGATATAATTTTTTTTAATAATAAAATCAAAAATATACAAGAAAACAGCATGATGTGGCATACATGTGTATGGTTTTTGATTTTTTTGACAATTATACATCAAATTTAATGGTAAAACACGAAAACAATATAGTCAAATCCATAACTTTGTCGACCATATAATTATATAAAATAGCATGTATGATATGTCTCGTACAAAAAAATATTAACATATTTAGTTTTTATGAAAATGAAACAGTAAACAACTCTAAAAACCGAGAACGCTGGATACAAAGGGGCATAATTTAAAGAAAGTACCGCCGTAAAAAGAACAATTAACTTTTTCACGTGCACCTCGGAGGACGGGTTTTGTTTTCTTTCTAACTTTGTTTTGTTTCTTAATTTATTGTTCTAATTAGGGGCGGTAAACAAACAAGCGGGCGACGACGACCCTTTTTACAGGGCGCCTCCCCGCGAAAATGGTCAAAACCACCCCTGCGGTGTCCTAAAAGATAACATCGCGGAGCCACCTAAATCGGGCTCAACTTACAGAGCTTAAACACGACACGTTTTTATAATTGAAAGTCGTTACGAGAATGGAAGGGGCGGAAAGGAAATTGCAGAATGTGAAGTTTTTTTTAGTTTATCCAATTCAGCAAAAAAACTGACCTTAAATTTCACGCACTATGGTATAACTAAATTGTCATCAAATACTTCTTCTAACTAACTAACTAACCATCTTGCCGTTAGATAGAGAAGATAGAACAGCATATTCTACTATATTGGCACACCAATTTTGCTTCGGCTTTATCTTCTCATGCATTATTGTTGAGGCTTTTAACAGGGCCATCATCCTTCAATATTTGTAGTATCTGATCATGCCAGATCTTTCTTTTCTTGCCACCTTCAACACTCGCCTCTATATATTGTCTTCACCATCCTTTCCTCGCTCATACATTCCACATGACATAACCATCTCAGCGATTTTTTCTGTATTCTATCATTCTCTATTCTATCACGCTACAGCCAGCATTACATTCATAGAGTTCAAATTTGTTCATTCCTCACTCTTTATGACCAATTCCAACATTCACTTCCATATATCAGAAATGGCACTAGAATGCCGTTATGTACCGCTAATCTGGCTTCCTTTAACAAATTTTTATTGGCCATAATTGCATTCAGAGCGCCATTCACTTTATTTCCCGCAAATATCGTTCTCAGCCTTGGCGTCTCTACTAAACATATTTCTGCAAATACACAAACTTGTTCACTTACTTGTTCTTAGCATTCATTGTTGGCAATACATCACACTCAGTTATTCTTTCGTCTATTTTGATCACCATCGCTTTCGATTTGCTGACATTCATCAGACGCTCACTCTCCACGCATGCATCTACAACACTTCTCACAATACTTTTTCATATTATCATTAATTACATTATAGTTCACATAAACCGTGCATGTGCATGCACAACATCTTAACCGTTTTGAAGGAAGCCGTTCATATCCACACCGCAACGAGATCAGAATGCACAAAGGTACAAAATCACACAAGAAGGCCGCGTTGATTTTTGTACCAAAACTCACATTGAAAATAAAATGTTATTTTAGAATTTCGCATAATAGTCTGAAAATATATATATAACTTTTGGTACAAACTGACTTTCCAGAATCCAATTTTGGTCTGATTATGAAATTGTACATTCGCTTGATGCATTTCCAATTCAAAAATCTTATTTATACATGTGATTTGATAAATATGAGCAATTGGTGAAAATATATCTTACCGATACAGAAACAACTTATAAGCAAAATTACATTGGAAAAATACGTGAAAGACAGATTTAAAACACCAATACAACGCAAATATACTACACGACAAATAACAAATAAGAAAAAAGAAATAAAAAAAAATAATCACTTTTACGGAGACTAAAAAATTAAACGAAAAAAAAAGATACAGAAAAATGATTAAAGAAAAACTACAATAAACTGTGATATTTTTTTTTGTTGTATTTTTCATTTGTATATTAAAATAGTATTTTATTATTTTTCAAGGACTCTTAAGTAATGTAGTCTTAACATATTGTCACGTGAGTCCAAAAATTAATGATAACTATGCATTATAGAAATCTTTCGAAGAGTGTACTGGAAGAAACCATAAATCACTAGAAATATGGAGAAACAGGTCGAACATTCGCGAATTTTTTTTTTTATATATTCAAGAACACATTCATATTTGTGAAGTTGTAATTTTTCAGAACAAAGTTCTGTGAAATTTTTAAATCAAATTAATTAATCAATTAGAAAGACATACAGAAAAATAAATTCACGAAAAAATATTAGGTTACTACTGGGATTTGAACCCAGGTCACCTCCTTTCCGGGGCCGGTGGTCTGACCACTAAGCTATAGCAACCCTCTATGTTTCCGTGAATATATCGACCTAAAAAGTAGTTTTTATTTTCATTAATTGATTAATTTTTATTTTTGTCCATAGAGAAATCCACTTTTTTGATATGGTAGTTGAAATTACTTTGCAATGCCACC
Source organism: Agrypnia vestita (assembly GCA_016648135.1). Lineage (NCBI taxonomy): Eukaryota > Metazoa > Arthropoda > Insecta > Trichoptera > Phryganeidae > Agrypnia > Agrypnia vestita. The sequence continues at coordinate 6,523 of JADDOH010011132.1, read as the reverse complement.
GCTAGATGGATGCCCGAATTTATTGAATTATTAATTTTATTTGGACAAACATTTATACAACAGATATTATATATATTCAAGAACACATTCATATTTGTGAAGTTGTAATTTTTCAACAAAGTTCTGTGAAATTTTTAAATCAAATTAATTAATCAATTACAAAGACATACAGAAAAATCTAATTCACGAAAAAATATTAGGTTACTACTGGGATTCGAACCCAGGTCACCTCCTTTCCGGGGCCGGTGCTCTGACCACTAAGCACAGAACTTTAGAACATAGAGGGTTGTTATAGCTTATAACAACCCTCTATGTTCTACTTTTATATTATATTACTTGTTATTTAGAAAATATGTTAGAGGTGGTTAATTCTCCAATACAAGTCGTTATCTATGTATTTTTCAATTTCGCATGAAAAAGAAGGAAGTCAAAATAGTTTTTTTCACATTTATAACATTTTCTCTCCTCCACCCGGTTAGGGGGCACTTGCTAAACATTTTTATGGGAGAACTCCTGAAGAAGGAGAATTGTCTCTTAATGATTTTTTTTCTTTTCTTTTGGGAGCCAGTAGCCTGGAGTATATAAAACGCGAAAATAATCTCAGTAAAGAAGACCGACCGATAAAGAGTCAGCTAAAAAGCAGAAATTACTAAGGAATTGTGTTCCCAGGTACTTAAAATGATAGTCTAAAAGTAAAGATTTTGTTAAAAGTCAGTTTCATGAACACAATAACTATTTCAACATGTTTAATTGCATACCTAACTAAGTATATGTAGACATGCTGCCCCCTGATCAAGCCTCCCATACATATGGAATACTTGGTACGATTCCCTTTCCCTGCTGTTGGTGGGATGGTTAGAAAATTTATAAACCAATGTAAATGGTTATCATACCAAGTATACCCAATTAAATTCCACGTATTTGTGGTATTTAAAAAAAAGGTATATTATGCAACTGCCCATTCACTACTCCAATATGGAATGATAGGGTGGGGTGGAACTTATAATAATGTAACAGATCGAATTAAAGTAATACAGAGAACAATTATTAAAGTCATACTTTAAAAAATTAACATTCCCCACACAAACACTATTCAAAATGTTTCCAGTCCGAAAGGTGGAATCTATATACAAAAGAGTATCAATTGTGCAACTTATCAAAGAAAACGATCAGGCAAATTTCGAAAAAACACAACACCAAGTTAAGAGACAACTTTCAAATCTCAAAATGCAATACAAAAAAATATCAACAAGGTTTCATATACTCAGGCATGAAATTTTTCAACAACCTTCCAATCGTTATGAAAAAGATACAGGATACAGAACAATTGAAGAGCAAATTAAAGCATATCTATGAACTGAACTAGACACCATTACCTGATATACAAAAAAGGAATTAGAGGTAAAAAAACAAAAAGGGGGATCAAGTGTCCCCAGTCTTTCCTACCTGATTTTTAATACTCCAGCCTTTTGCCAGCCAATTTTGATTTCTTCGGTATTAATCCTTATCAACTTTATTATTAAATTTAAGCATTTATCCTGTATACCAAATCAGTCACTTAAATATCTTAGAAGATATGACCACTTTAAACTGTACCGGGCGAAGCCGGGCCGCGTCGCTAGTAATTAATAAATAACAAAAAAAATAAACATATTCAATAATATATTATTTAAATTTCTGCCACCATTGTGAATACCTAATGATGAAACGATAACATCTCTCTGTACTTTTATTTGTTTAAATTTAAATTGAGATTTTGAAATTAAACAAAATTCTCTCTCAAATGTGTACTCATTAAAGGAGGGAGATGCGAGTAAATTAAACATTCTTACGAGTACAACAAGTGGTAGATTCTGTAATTTAGCAAATAGTTTGTACAGAACTTAGACTAGCGATAATTAGCGAGTTTCTATGAATCGGAACTTGGGTATGTGAACAAGAAATTTTCGAATCCGTCGGGTATTCCAAGTGACTTGGATTAAGGGGTAGAAAAGACAAAATAATTTCATTGATAAAAAATTATACCTAAAGACTATAATTTCTCAATATTGTCACGTATCGTGAGGAATGAATCAAAATGCTGGAAATTAATAAGCGATATATTAATTAATGACAAATTAATGTCAAATGAAATTAATAAAAATGATAAATTAACTATTTAATGTACAAAGTCACTAAAAACGAATAAAACTAATACACCGTTATTTAAATTACACTTTTTTGCAATATATCACTCGTAAATAAACACTTCATAATCGCTGGGTACTACAATCTTATCATTCACTAGAACATTCCATTCAGTTTTTTCTCGCAGTATTTATCGCTGATTATTTTCGCCAATTAGGTACTTCGATCGATTATTCGCTATATTTATAGCTCCGACAAGCCACCCCGGCTGTCGCTTCTCGCGGCTCTTGCGTATTTTGCACTAAATAAACTGTCAAACACAACAATAACAAAAACTACAGCGGCGAATCCTAATTTATATCTTGAAATTATATTTTCGAAATTCCTAGATTATTCTAGTATTTAGAAGAAGATTCCCGTCGCTTCTAGGCTTTTCTAAATGTTTCTCGAATCGTTAATCATTTCATTCGATTCATTTCTATATTATCATTATTTTCTTGTATTCTTCTATGTATGCATTCTTTTCATTTATATTTTTTCATAAACGAAACAGGATAGCGGAAATTCCGCCTTCGTATTTTTCGTCACGTTTTTTTTTAAATATTTTTATTGATTTGATTGATGTACGAATATAGTATGATAATTCTAACCTTATAACTGTGGCTGTTGTCATTTTTTATATATTTTTTTTTTTTTGTGTAATACGTCATTTTTTGTATATGATTCTAATGAATTAATCCAATTTTTTTTATTGGTTATAAATTTTAAAAAAATTGCTTTTAATAAAAAAAATGTGCGTGTACTTATGAACGCGAAGTAGAAATTATACTTAAAAATTAAAATCAAGAAAAATTATGTATATAAATGACACTCGAAGTATTGAGTTCTAAAAATCTACATTAATCTATGTTGATTATTTTATCGAGTTTCTTGAAAAGTATAAAAACTCGTACTTACAGAAATGTAACCTCGAATATTTAAAATAATTATGGCACACAAAAACATTCTTAAACTCGCAATTCAATGGCGTCGTTAGTTCTAGTATCGCATTTTCGCTACAAGTTTTGCATGCGTAACATTCGCTACATAAAATTTTTACCCTGAATACGCCAAAAAAGTAAAACTTCACAAATAAAGCAGCTTATCTAGTACCGACAGGTCTGTAGGATTGTTGTAAAAACAATAGTCGACATTTGAAAAGATAGGTCACCCCTTAATCTCGGCGGGAAAGCCTCCAAGGGTGTATTGCCCCACTTAAGGGCTGAATAAATACTCTTCAGAAACCGCTATTTATCCAGCAAATACTCGGTGATTTCAAGCTCACTTGGGCCAGGCAGGGAGTAATTTCTGGAGTTTGGTCCAACACTCCTGGGAGAAACGTTCTAAGAATTTTTGGACCACCAGCCTACATTCGTTATGCTGTTAATTGGTGCCGTCGTAATTGAGACTGAAAGGCGAATCCGTGGAGGCGTATTTTATTAGCTAAATCAAGATAAGTCACAATGCTATCACAGCGACGAAGCTCGAAGATTATGTTATTTTTATATTTCGAAGATGTTGTTAAATGATGTGTATCAATCATTATATTAGCTGGCTTAAATAATCACTTTATACAATGCAACGTTCACTAATCCTTCTGTCACAATATCCACATATATTTTAATTTGACTCATCTTCTTTTAAACGGTAATAAGTAATATTATTAATTAAAAAGGTAACTCATAAAAGCCAAGTTTTTATTATACCTCCTTTCTTTGTAAAATATAACAACAATTAAAGATGAAATAAAACATATAACATAACACTAAACTTCATGCTTTGAAGATTAAATTCTAAAAACATTTGTCAGTCAATTTAGATTTTCGACATTCGTAGTGAAGTACCTATTATGCATACCGACGGAGTAATTCAAATTTAGAAAATATTCCGCAACGTTATCGGGCCACCGCGCCGTAATCAAACTTTTCTAATGATTCCAATTTGAAAAAACCAATAAAATTTCTAAAAATCCGAAATTATACTATAATTATTAATTTTTTTATCGAAAATTTGATAGATCTTCTTGATCGTCGCCACGAGTCTGCTTGCCAAGTTTCAGCTCGATTAAATCACGGGAAAAGGGTCAAAAATCGATCCAAAGTTTTTGTTGACGGCAAGCAAGCAGACGCCACGAGTTAATAAAGGGAGTAAAAAAGTAACCCATAAAAACCAAGTTTTTACTATACTCCCTTTCTTTGTAAAATATAACAATAATTAAAGACGAATTAAAATATATGACACTAAACTTACAGAAATTTAATATATTTCTAAAATGTCAGATGTTTTGAGATGTCAAGATTTTGATAGATTCAATTATCATCAATATCGTACCTTATGAATTTCCAGCGTCAAATGATTTAGTCAGAATCTGATTTGAGTAATGTAGAATTCTCCAAAACTAAGCAGAAATCTAAAAGAAATAAATTATTATTTGATTTTTTCTCAAAAAACCCAATTTTGCGTCCTCTGTGAACCAATTGTTTTGTAAATTTTCCGTTGTAAATTATACCGACAGAGTAATTCAAATTTAGAAAATATTCTGTGACATTATCGCATTGCTGATCAAACTTTTCTAATGATTCCAATTTGAAAAAACCAATAAAATTTCTAAAAATCCGAAATTATACTATAATTATTAATTTTTTTATCGAAAATTTGATAGATCTTTTTGATCGTCGCCACGAGTCTGTTTGCCAAGTTTCAGCTCGATTGATCACGGGAAAAGGGTCAAAAATCGATCCAAAGTTTTTGTTGACGGCAAGCAAGCAGACGCTACGAGTTCATAATATAAAGGGAGTAAACACTCAAAACAGACAATAAAATAGTCGTTGAAAATAAGTGCCTCTATACGTAGAACCTTCATCTACCCACTTCGTTTGTAACGTTCGCAATTGAGAGGGAAGAATTTGTTTCCATTACTTCAATTTAACTCAACTGCGTGCGGTCTTCATCTATTCTCTGTCACATCCAAATTCTATACAGATATATACTTCACAAATGCCTTTTTATAGTGCATTACAAAAACATCTTTTCAGGATTCAAATACAGTCTTTTTCATTATTTTATCTTGCAATAAAATATCTGTTACATTCCAAAACCACAAATAATACTGAAGATCAAAAACCAACGAAGGAAAAAGAGGATATATTATTTATCTCTACACTTATATAATTAATAAATTTCTATCAAGGAACGGCTAGAAAAAGTTTTTTTTTAAATTTTATTTATTTATCTTAATAATTTAGTTCCAAACATAATGTTGTGTGGGCTAATATATGATTTCACTGAGACATATTGCATTCCATCTAATAATTTAAAAGTTTTTATAATTAAATTTTTGCACTTCAGTTTAAACCTCCTTATATTCTCTATGTTTTGAATTTCCTTTGGTTGGCTATCGAAGATTTTTATGCCTTTATACATCATACAATTTTGTGAGGTGGTTTTCTTTTACTTTGGTAGTCTTATGTTGTCGCTTCCTCTTGTATTGTAGGAATGAAAATCCTTATTCAGCTTCATCCTGTCATCAAAGTATTTGGGTACTAATCCATGTTTAATTTTAAATATTTGCACCATTAGATTATATATTATTATTTGATTTTCAGTTTCGTAAATTACGAAGCGACAGATATCGAGCGAAATTATCGAGCGAAGTACCTAACTGGCGTTGAAAACAAGCGATAAATACTACGTACGAGAATATAATGTTCAGCAAGTGTTAAATACATCTTACCAGCAACAACGATAATAAAGTGTTCATATACGAGTCATGTGTTGCGAAATAATGTAGATTAAAGGGATATATAGGATTAAGTTTTATTCGTACTCAGTGACTTTGTGCATAATAATTAATTAATCGTTTATTAATAAATCTCTATTTAACTTCTGGTGTTTTCATTCATTCCTCCCTAGCCTCGACACGTGACATGACTCTCTCGTATCTGTCGGTTAGGATTAATTCCTGCAAATACGAATGAGATGTTTACCTAATAGGTCGGGCTTGAGACTAATCCTAGGATTTCACCGCTCAGGCGTATTTGTGGTATGTGGTGAGGCAAACCCATTTATGGTAGAGTGAAGTAAGAACTAATTAGTTAAGTGAATTTCAAGCCAGTCTAAGGGTAGTGAAGAGAATTAAAATGATTTAAAAAAAAAAAAATGTTAATTAAGTTTAAGAATGGCAGCTCAAAGAAAACATTAGATTATTGATATTTTTATTTACAAAATTAATTATTTTTTGATTAGTCATACGAACATATTAGGTCCTTACATATGAAATTGACGTTTTACCGTACTGGCAAATTTGATCTCAAATATCTTCTCTTTGGTTAGGAATTCCAAATCCAAATTTTTACAG